>LOJH01062075.1:824-10908 GCA_001685095.1 Ellobius talpinus
TGTGTGTATTTATGTGTATATGTATGTATATTTGTATGTATATAATGCAATAATAGTGAAAAAAGAGACTTTGAACTCAAAGAAGAGCAGAGAATATTTTATGTGGGGGTTTGGAGAGAGGGAAGGGATGGGAAAAGTATTGTATTTATATTATAATCTCAAAAATAGGAAAAAAGACAAGAGTGCATAATGTCTGGTGTCAAAATTATCCATTACTTTCCATCACTTTTTTCATATCTTTCTCCAAATGACTTCTGAGGTTTTTTGTTGTATATTATTTAGGCAATAACTATTTGACAACCTGGCTCATAATAATCTGTGCATTGACAGTGTAAACAAGTTCTACTTCATTATTTCAAAAATCAGAGAAAGAATGCACCAAGCTTCTCATAGTGTGAAGTTGCAACTTAGCTGCCCAGCATGCTACTCTCTCAGCTGTTTTCCTGTGGCAATGGACATGAGAGCAGGTAGAGAACTGAAGTTGTCAAGGCAACAGAGACCACTGTATGCTTTTCTTTTCACTGGGCCATGACCAGGCCCTGTTCCCTCCTGTGTGATGTTACTCTATTCCTAGGAAATGATCATTACAGTGAACTTATTGCTGCTGAAGTCTACAGTCTTAATCATATTTTGTAGTAATCCATATGAGAAAGACACAGGCAACCACATTAATTAAGTCAATTAAAAACACGTAAGTCCTTCATCTGCCAGTGGCCAAGAGCAGGATTATGCCTCACAAGCTTTTATGCTGAAACTCAGGGGTTTAGTGTTTTTAAAGGCAAAATTCATAAAGACCATAACTCACATAAAAGTTATGATGAGGGTCAGAGTAACCTTGAGATGTTCATTTATGGCAGAACATCAAGATTATAACAGACATACAATTATTTTTTACTTATACCTCATTGGATATTTTAGTTACATTGATTATTTTGTTTACTACATCTGGACCATGGTCAAGGCCATGGAAGTCTCAAATGTGTTACAAAGGTGGACATAACTGTTGGAAGGGTAGGAGGCTGAGAATAATCTAAGTAAACACAAATGGGGTCAGTGCAATTTGATGTTGCCTTAGTTACTTTAATACAACATTTATTTATTAATTTATTTGTTTGCTTAAGTTTAACTGTGTTGAAATAGAATCTGTGATTTGCAGGGTGGTTTTGAACGTCCAGTCTGGAATCCTCATAAGTCAGTCTCTCAAAAGCTGATCCTATACATATGTGTTGCCATAGGTAGACCATGTGACATTCGTATATCTTAAACCTGGAGACACATTCTCAGAGATAAACAAATGCATTTCAGGTAAGTAAAGAATGAAGACACACATCACATGTATCCAAACAAGTGTAGGGCAGAATAGTTTTGTACAGTTTCACATCTAAGATAATTTGAAGGAAAATAAAAACAAATCTTTGAATGTAAAATTACTTCTATATTGCTGGATCAGATGAGCAAAAAATGAACTCTGATGTGTGCCTAAACTGTGGGTTTCGGCACCAGGTATATAAAGTGAGAGTATGACCACTCCAAGGTATGGTTGAGGGGAAGGTTTTTATTGTAGATGTGATGGAGAGTACAGTCAGGGGTATCTGGGGGTGTCCAGAGCAGAGAGAGAAAGCAGTAGACCAAACATGGCCAGTAGGGTGAAGTGAGCCATGAGTTACAGGGAGCAGGGAAGAGCAGGAGAAAGGGACCAGGAGTGAGGCAAGAGAGAAGGACAAGAGAGAGAGAGGGGAGCAAGAGTGGGGACTTAGAGAAGGGATGAGGAGAGAATATGGCCCCATTGGCAGGGTTTTATAGGAATGAGAAGCTGGGGGAAGGGAAACCTATGAGCTGGAGAAGTTTAGGGTGGGCGGGGGCAGGAGGGAGAATATCTGAGAAAAGTCACAGGTACCTAGTGAGTCTGGAGACCAGCCTGTGCTTTACTATGGTAATAGGCATGGCAGTTAGTCCCTTTTCTTTTGGACTGCAAAATGTGTAAACATCTTTGGTGTTTTGCTGCCGCTGCCTCTCTCCACTATCCTGAGCATAGGAGTCATGTCTATGCAACACTCTGCCCCTGAAGGAATGTGCACATATGTTTCAAGCACAAATCTTATCCATTTGTCAAAATTTTTTTTAATTAGGATTTGTTACAGTAGGGAAACTTAAATGATCAGAAAGAATTACAATGTATAATTAAAAACCAGGAAACAGATGTTGAGATGAATAAAAGTATTTAGAGGTCAGCAAATTGAGGAAAACCAAATGATATAGTGCGCCAATAAAATTTTATAAAAATAATTCTAAGACACTGGAACTTTTCCAGAACCTCATAACTGAAGTGAGGTAATAATATACCTTGAGATTATTTTAGGATTGAAACTGATTCCTTGCTGTGTGCTAATTTGTTGATTAATCTGCCTATAAGAGAGAAATGCAACAACCCCTTTATTGCCTTGGATTTCCCGTGCAATCAGCTTTTACAACCTAAGCCAATGCAAAGCTGTAATCTTAAATTCTGTATTTTTTCTATCCCCCTGATAATTTCCAGCATCCATTTTAACTTAAACATTTGTACTGTGAACTTGTGATTGAATTTCTGCACTCTTCATCCCATACCCCTGAATGTCTTATTATGAATTCTACCTTTTCTTTCTGCTAATGATAGTAGAGAAGGAGTCAAATTATAATCATGCTCAGCACCGTTCAAAGCCAGTGTCTGCTGTGATCAGAAGTTACTACATCGTGATAACACATGTTTTGTTTTTCTGGGAGACATTCATCTTGGATGATGGCTTGAAGCTGACTTTGCTCCTTAATCCTAGAATCTGTAATTATAGGATAATGTACCAATTAAGAACTGGGGAAATGACCTTGAGTATTTAATAACTCGACAGTCACAGGTGCAGTTATTTCTCCGCAGAGAGTGAAAGGACAATCTATTTGTGGCTTCTTGTGTCAGGTTCCAATGACAACTGCTCCTCTTTGCAGCATGTGGGAAGTGGAATCAGATGCCAGAGACTGACTATACCTACAGCTTACGAACCTTCATTAAGACATGGAAGCATTTCTTCTTAAAAAAGACTAATTAAAATTGCTCCTTGGCAATTTTATGGATGCACAAAATACATTAGGATTATTTCACCCACATACCTTCATATCTTACTTTTCTCTTACCTATATCCATCTTCTCCTCCCTAGAAGTCCCACACCATCATACATGGCTCTTTTCTTTGTTTTAGAATCTACTGGGTCTAAGCAAGACCATCAATTTGACATGGATATGCAACTTTCCAGTTGCATTTGATAGGCCCAAAATCGGATACACATATAAATATAAATCTCCCTCTCCCACAATCCATCAGTAGAGCAGGGAGACTATGTTGCTTAGTTGATGTCATCTTGATATAAGCTAGTATACATTTGTGAAGAGGAACTCTCAATTGGAAAACATACTTTTGTAAGACTGACCTAAATGAAAGTGTGTCAAGTAATTTTGTGATTAGTGATTGATGTAGAAGGGCCCAATCATTTCCACCAGGTCACTGTAGATGGTGACTACTTTGGGGAGGTGGGCCTGAGCTGAGCAAGTAGTACTCCTCTATGGCCTCTGCTTAGTTAATGACTCCAGGTTCCTGCCTTGAATTCTTGCTCTGATTTCTATCAGTGACGAACTGTCACCTGAATGTGTAAACTGAAATAACACCTGCCCCCAAGTTGTTTTGGTCATGGTGACTTATCACACCAATGGAAACCCTAAGATAGAGTAGTGGGACCCCATGGATCAAGTGCTGGCAAACTCTGCTGCTCTGAGTTCACAAATGAAATGACTGCATCATGCCCAGAAAACAGCATTTCACCAACTTCCTCTCTTTGTTCCTGCTCTCACTTCAGTTACAGTTTCATTTCTATTTCTTACACCAAATACACTTATCAGCAGCAAATCAGATTATGTACTGGGTAAGAATTCCTGATTACAACAGGGAAGACACAGTCACAGGATCTCAAAGCAGCTTGTCACACCACACCCGTGGTCAAGAACTGAAAGCAGTGAATGCGCACATGCTATCTGCTTGCTTCCTCCTCAGCTTTCTTCACTATTTTACAGTATAGGACCCAGCTGTTAAACTGTGCTGATCCCATTCAAGTTGAGTTTTCCCATCTCAATAGCAATCAAGACAGTTGCCCAAGACAGTGCCACAAGGCAACCTGATCTAGGTAATTCCTCCATTAAGACTGTCTTCTGCCCCAGGTGCTGGTGGTGCACGCCTTTAATCCCAGTACACAGGAAACAGAAGCAGGTGGATCTCTGCGAGTTTGAGGCCAGGCAGGTCTACAAGAACTAGTTCCAGGATAGGCACCAAAGCTAAACAGAAAATAAACAAACAAACAAACAAAAAATACTATCTTCTAACGTGATTCTGGGTTGTATCAGGTTGACAGTTAAAATTAACCAGTATACATTATTTCAGTCCCCTTTTCTGGGATAGTCACAGAGCCTTAGAATGGGTTGAGTATATGTCCTGCTTAGGATGCACACTAAATAATCCTTTGTTCTCAGCACCTGGAGTGGTCTTGAGTCTCTGCCTTTTGTTTGAAAAAGAAGTTTATGCATTTATTATACATAAAAGAATGCAACGATGATTAATGAAAGAAGAGGCCATGAATGTGAAAGCAATCAGGGAGGAATATATGGGAGTGTTTGCAATGAGGAAAGGGAAGGAAATTGTAACATAGTATAATCTCAAATAAATTTCCCAATGATAACAGATGCAATAATGTAGATATAACTAGCATTCACCTTTTCATTTTGCCTGCTCTCATTGTAAATTCTTTCCTCTGTGCTTTAAAAAAAACTGTGGATATTTGTATGTTTTTTTTTAAAGAAGCTTATCTGATTGAGGCTAGGAGTACCATTTGTCCCTGGGTATAAGCATAGATATTTAGAAGACAGTTTGATATCATGTCAATTTACCCATAAAGTAGTGAGTTTCTTGTAGGGCTCATGAAATTCTACACAGCCATGGGTTTCTGGCTGATTTTAATGTACAGGACATGAATTCTGTCTTGTACAGTGCTTGATTGCTCCCATCACAGTTATGCCACCATGTCTACACTGGGCACATCTTGGCTGGCGGCTAGGCCTTGTAACTCATACATCTACAGTTTGCAAAGGGTCCTGTTTTCTACTCTTTCCCATCAGGAGGCCTAGCAATATCCAGGCCCATAAAAACTATCGATCAAGGAGGAAGCCCCTTGTATCTTGCAATCAAATTGCGAATGGCTTCTATGAAAGGGTTTTATCATTTTCTTCTGGTGGGATACCAGGAAAAATAGAGCTTAAATAATTTTAAGGCCTCTGGGGTATACTACATTTGGTACTGGGATATTTGTTGAAACCACTTGACTTTAGGCACAGCATTATCCAGTCAAATACAATCTCTCTTCTAAGATTTTGTCTTTTGTTGTTCTTTTCCCATATTTTAAAAACTTGTTATAAAATAATATAATCCCCTATATCTTTTTATTTTACCACTCTTTTTCATTAACCCCTCCTTTTCTTTGTTTCCATGTCTACCTTTTAATTCCTTACCTACTCCTGCTTTAAGTGTTTCTACTCTTGCTCTCTAGTTGCTAATCAACTGTTCTACTAACCCCTACACACCGTAACGTTTGCTCTTTTCAAGGATGACAATATCATTTGTTTCATTCAGTAGAGGAAGTCATTTATTTTGCTTTTTACTTATGTAAAGAGGTTTTACTCATGCCAGTTGGGTTTTTTTACTCTTAACTAATATGGCCTAATCTCAGAGAACATGGAACCATTTGTATTTTACGTGGAGAGTATAAATTTCTTTCATTCTTGTTATAGTTAAAACTTTCTCTGTTATAATAAGAAATAAACATAAAGTACCGTGAGTGGCTGCTTCTTCTTAGTATTAGTATTTCAGAAAATCCATCATCTAATCTTTTTATTTTTCTTTTGTTTATGATAAATCTCGGTCTGTTCCTATATGCTCCTTCTGATCCCATAGTCCCTGGGAAATAAAGCATTGCATATTTTGTCTACAAATATTGTGTCTAAAATCAAATATTTAATTTAGACAAAAATTAGATTCCTAAAAAAAAGTTTGTCATAAATTCTATCATAAAATTTAGAAACTATTGATTAATGAAAATGGCCCTTAAATATTTCTGGTTTTTATTAGCAGTACTAAATGTTTTTGCATCTATTTTCTGAATAACTAACACTGTGATAAACAGCAAAAGCTAATAAGAAAACTAGATAAGGGAGGACTTTATGAAGACAAAATATCTTTTACATTTTAATTCTTAAAGTGTAATTCTATGTAATAAATGATATTCAAGAGGAAATTCATTTTAATTTTATACTGCAGTTAGCTTCTTAAAAAGTAATCCACCTATTAACTTTGCTTTTATTAGTGAACTTTGACCCATTAGCCCATGGGTTTCTGTAACAGAAGAAAGGTTACTTGCAGGGAGAGAAGCTGCCTATGTTTATTTATAGCAGAACCACAGTCGAATTATTGTTTATTTCCAAAATTCAAGAACTTGTCACAATGGAAAGAATATAAAACTTACTTGCACAGTACCCCAAGACATTTTTTATCTCCTAAAACACCTATTATTTTTAAACTATTGGCATCATAGGAATAACTATAGTTGGAGAGGATGATGGCTATTACTTCAGCAGGAACAAAACCCCAAACATTAAATATTTTATATTTTTTCTTGGCATACTTTCAGTCTATACCCTAAGGTGATGCATGCCCATCCCTTAACAGTGAAAAGGCGGCTCTTCTTAAGCCATTTCAGCAGCTTATGATGTACTTTCTCCATGCATAAAACTAGTAAATCTTCAAGAACCTTTCAGGCTTCTGATTTATGAATAAGCCCAAGTTATAGTGCAAAATGATGCGACAAGACTTCTGTACTCACAAGCACTAACTTACGGACTGTATTTGTTATTTTTATTCTCTTTGCCATCTTGAAACTTTCTTCCCTAGCCCACACAGTGTGATGGCTTTATTTACATGGCCTTCTTCAAAGGAAACTGGGTTAACTCTCTTGGGAGCAAATCCCAATTCTAGCACCAATGTTTTAACCCATCTGGAAAGTAATGGAGAGGTTATAATGAGGAGACAGAAGCTAATCTTCCCATCACGTCTCTTACTCAGGAAAAACAGGGAGGAAGAGAGACTAAGTGAACATATGTTCTTTCTTCAAGCAAGAACTGGCTCAGCATTTCCCAGTTCTTGGAACAGGTTAACAGAGCAAGGGTCACATTGCATAGCAATAGGAGTTAAGGGAGTCAGCAGAAGAGAGACACACAGAAAATTTAAATTCCTTTTTCTTCAAAATGAATTTAAGGACAAAGTGAAACTGTGTCTGTTCAATGAAACTTAAGTCTTAAAACATTTTCTTAAGTCTAGTTGAGAACTTTCAGGTTATAGAAAGAGAGAAATAATTTTGCTTAACTACATGAATTTTATTAGGTGAACATTATAGTTTTTATTTCAATTATTTCATGATAAAATCTAGAATTTCTTTAGTATGCATAATAATAATAACTGTATCCACTAAAATTATTTAATCAGATTGTCTTACATCTTCAAAGTGCTTTTAAGAAGCTAGAGATATTGAACAGTGGTTAAGATCATTTATTAATCTTCCAGAGGAACCAAATCCAACTCTCTGTATACAATCAGGTGGTCCACAGTCTGGTGTATGGGAAGCCTCCACTGGCACTCCTACCTACATGTGCACACACCTACACACAGATACAGGTACACATGCACTGATACAGACATCTCTCTCTCTCTCTCTTTCTCTCTCTCCCTCTCTCTGGCACACGTATACACACACATCCAAATACATAAGTGCATTAAAGAAGTAACCCATTACATTCATATATTCTTTGCTTTCCATTTATTTTATATGAACATAAATTTGAAAATTTGGATAATGAAATTAAATAAAAATATGTCATGTTTTAGAGAGTACTATATAATTGCTATCAGTAATATACAAAGATTGATAAGCAGATATCAGATCTCTGTGGGAAGGATTATATTCATTGTTTTATTTCACTATGTAATTGAGTATCCAAAACTGATCTACTTTACTGGAATTTATTATTTCAATTTTAATAAATCATTTGGAAATTATCTCATTACAGGTTGCGATATTTATCACCACCAACAACAGTATTCAATAGAAGTGACTGGTCTTAAGTAGCCTAGCTCTGAAATGAAGAATGGATATACTTGACATTTTGATATTGCTTGCAGTCACTGAGGCATGATATTTTATGTCATGCCTAGCATAACAATTGAGAATGAGTTCACTTATGAGGTGTTCATGATAGGAAGGGAGCGGTTAAAATACGGAAATTGCTTGGACCACTTATTCAATGTAATTGAGAAAAATGCTCAGGAATGTAACATTTTTCAGAATCCTGTATATAAGAAAAGAAATTTGCACCATTTTCATACTAGATATATAATATGATTTATATTGTTGCATTGGAATATATTTTGATTTTAGGTGTGTTAAAGTTGGAGAGAGATAAGGGGTATAAAATATCCCCTTTGTAAATCAATGCAGATGATATATGATAGAACAATAACTGCATGAGGGAATAGGCAGCTAAGTAAGTAAATCTTGTGGAAGCTGTGCATTACTGTCCTCTTGTTTCACATGTCAGTAGGAGGGAAGATTTCCTAGCCACAAGTGTTTACATAGCTTGTAAAAAAGTGAATATATATGTATATGCATAGACATACATTTCATTGTCTTTACATTCTGTGGTAAGTAAAAACACTGAGATAAAACTCAAACTGTATTTAGTAACTATTCAGTTGTTTTTGGCAGTGACTATTTAGCAAGTTTGAAAAGTAGAGGAGATATATGCTAAAATTATGATATTGAAAATTAAAATATATCAGAATGGGCAGAAGGGATTTAAGGGGGTAAATATGTCAAAATGGAAAGAAAAGCAAAAAACAAAATGATCAAATAAGGATTTAGCCTTACTTGATAGGCAACCGTAGTATGAATCTTTGTAATTGAAACATAGGGCAATGAAGAATTAATAACCATATAGGTAATTTAAATGAAAAAACAAATTATGGATGTAAATTAAGAAAAACACTGAAGCTTGTTTCACAGTTATAATGGCACCTCAAATCATTGCTGTGCACAGAGTAGTACTGGGCCAATCTGTTAAAAGGCATGTTCAGATCTATATCTTTCACCTCAGAAAAATGTATAGGCCATGTTAGTGTGCAGAGAGCATAAAAAGATGACAATACTAAATTCTCTTGAAATTCAATAGAAGTATGCATTTTGCTGTTATTATACATAAACAAAAAGAGAAAATATTGGCATATTTGAAAGCATGAAACAGAAAACCTACACAAAGACAGCCCAATAATTTATAAAATAAAATAAAAATATAAAACTGAGAGTTTTCGTTAGAGTATCAAAATGAGTGGCTGGAAATATGGCTGAGCATTTAAAAAGATGTGCTGCTATTATCAAACACGCAGGTTTGGTTCCCAGGATTTACATGGCTATGCACAAGCATTTCTCATTTCCAGTGACATTTTATGGCCTCTGCGGCCTCTGCTTCATATTATTCACATTCATGCACACAGGCAAAATACCCATACACATAAAATAAAAATTAAATGCTTTAAAACAAGATTATCAAGAGAATAGGGATCTCCATAGCAGCTCTTGCAAAAGTTTTCTTTTCAACTTTGAGAACAGTACTTACAATATTAAAGATAATTTACCACTATCCTCACAATGACTCCACACTCTCAGTGGTTTGGTTTTACCTACTGATGTAAGAAGGAAAGAATATGCATTTTAATATAAAATATTATTGGCGATTGATAGAGCATAGAGTAGAATATGCTTTGAAAAGCATTTTAAGGGAGAAATGCCTTGAGTTCCACTATGGAGAGTTTGGGTAATGTCTTTTTTTCTCTCTTTGTTTATTTTTTTAATCTTTTTTAAAAATTTTTTATTAAAAATTTCCACCTCCTCCCCTCCTCCCATTTCCCTCCCC
>LOJH01062077.1:0-10908 GCA_001685095.1 Ellobius talpinus
ATGAAACACTATGATGAAACACTATGACCAAAAAGCAGGTTGGGAAGGAAAGGATTTATTCAGCTTACATTTCCACATTGCTGTTCAGTGCCAGAGGAAGTCAGGACAGGAACTCAAGCATGGCTGGAACCTGGAGGCAGGAGCTAAAGCAGAAACCATGGCTTATTGGCTTGCTCAACCTGCTTTTTTCTTTCTAAATAGACTCCAAGACCACCAGGTCAGGGATGACACCACCCACAATGGGCTGGCCCTCCTCCATTAATCACTAATTGAGAAAATGCGTTACAGCTGAATCTCACGAAGGCATTTCTTCAATGAGGCTCCTCCCCCACTGATGACTCTAGCTTATGTCAAGCGGACACAAAACCAGCTAGTACAGTTCTTTTTCCATCACCATTATTAACTTTTCGTGTTCTTAAATGTCAGATAAATTGTATCATTTGCTTTGTTGTTCATGATAGTATTGGCCTAGCACTGTATCTCAAAGATTCATCATCCATGCTCTTTTCTTCGTAATTTAATTTTTGAAATTATATTACATCCTTTCCCTCTTCCCCTTTCCTCCCTCCAGTAACCCCCTTGCTCACTCACCTTACTTGTGGCCTCTTTATCTTCAATTGTTGTTTCACACAAACACACGCACGCACACACACACACGCATGCAGGCATACACACATATATCCCTAAATACATAAATACAACCTGCACAGTTTTGGCCTGATAAATTGATCTCTAGTTGCATCCATCTTGCGAATGTCATAATTTCATTCTTCCTCTCAGTGGAATAAAATGATTATACTCATTGCTTGATGGACATTTCAGCTGAGTCCCTGTCTTGGCTATTCTGATCAGGAAACATGGGTGTTCAGTATTCACTGAGGTAGCTGGCTGGGCGAGGTTTCCCTGTCTCTCTGTGGGTGGAGCAGTGAGCTCTCCATGTAGCTTCAGATGTGAGCAGTGTAGCTGTGATTGTGGCTGTCTCAGTGGTCTGAGCTGGAGTAGTCTGTGCTATGATGTTGACTGATCAGACTATTAGGGTGGGAGCTTTCAAAGATCCTTCTGCTCCTGTCTTTCTAATTGTGGGGAGCATTTACTGAAGGCCTCCCTTTTGGTTTGTGAACTAATGGCTCAGGCAACCACATTAGGATCCAGGACATGGTGGGTGGCTGTAGACGCAAATTATTGGGTTCATGGCCTTAGAAAACTACCATAGTACTGGGACTTCAGATGTAATGTCACTCACTTTCTGGTAAATGAATAAATGCAGTTCTCCCATTAAATCAGAATCTGTTGCTCTGAGGTCTGGTGCTTCAGGTCCAGCTATCATTCTGACACTCGTTGGCCCAGAGGAAGAAATTCTTTGGACTGTCAGTCCCCAGGGATCAGGGTGCCTATTCTGTGACCTAGCAATGACAGCACAGGGACAGTCTGACTGCACCAGTGGATGAGGTACCATAAGCTGTGTGACTCTAGACCCTGAGGTGTTGGACACAGTAGTAGCCCTGGCTTTGTGAGCCTGGGTGCAACAGTGTGGACCTGAAGATTCAGAAGCAGCACAGAAAACTACATTATTCTCTAGAAAGGTAAGATTTCTCAGCAAATTGGAGCATGAGGGGCTAGTCCAGGGCCAGGTGAGCTGGGGAGTTATGACCATTTGACCTGTGTGAATGGATGTCATATGATGCTTTGGGCAAGTGGCGCCTCTGGAACTTAGAGGGAGAGCATTATGTTAGGTAGAGTGTTCTTGTGGTCATGAAGCTGCTAATATTCATATGTTGGGGGCTGCAGACACCTGGCCCCTTGAGTTTCTTTGCCCGCCTCAGACCCTTTGCCTGCTGGAGTGAACTGAGCAAAACAACTTGTTTTCCTGTGCCTGCTGCTCTGAGCATGAGACCCTGGTAGCAGGGGAGTGGGTTCTGGTGAGGCCTGCAGCTGAAAGATCCCGAGAGCTGGGGCGTGGCTATCAGTTAAGGATCCCTATATAAGCTTCCCCGGAGCACAATAAAGTTGGCATTCTTGTATCAAGGATGACCCGTGTCTCTGTCGGTGCGTGCGTGTGTTTTTAAGTCTCCAGCTTAGTTCCCGGCTCACGTACCGCCCCATAGTGCAGGCGCTACATTCCTATAGACAGGATGATTGGGATCCCTGTGTGGCCAGGTATTGGCTCAGCTCTGGACTAGAGGAGCTCTGGAAGACTGATGCTCTGTGTTGCCTGGGGCTGGGGGACCATCTCAGTTCAGCCCTAAAGGAATGGCGTACTATCCACTGCAATGGAAGACAGACAACTCTGCAGTAGCCTGGCCCCAAGGGTAGGGTGCAGTAATAATTCCATTTAGGGTTGCAGTGCTACTTGGCGGCATAATGCAGGGAGCCTCTGCAGTGGAGGAACGGGGTGCATGGAAGGAGTGGGTCTACTTCCTGGATGCTGCAGCTCAGAACTAATGCGAAAGGTGATGCAAGCTCATCGATGCTTCTGGTGGTAGCTCAGCCTGTCTCTAGGAAGCTGCCTCAGCCAGGCTCAGTGCCTGAGGACTGAGGGAGTCTCCAGTAGATAACCCACAGTGTGACAGGGCTGTTGGGGAATAGTATTTTCAGGTGTGTGACTCTTGTTTGTGCTTCATTTGCTTAAATCGGAAGCTATCTGAAACACCTGGTCCTAATAAAGAGCTGAACGGCCAATAGTGAGGCAGGAGCAAGGACGGGTGGGGCTGGCAGGCAGAGAGGATAAGTAGAAGGAGAAATCTAGAAGAGAGAGCAGCAAGAGAACAAGGAGAGGAGGACATCAGCTGCACAGCAAGCCATGGAGAAAGAAGCAAAGGAAAGTATAGAGAAATAGAGAAAGATAAAAGCCTTCAGGCAAAGGCAGCCGGGATAATTTAAGAGAAGCTGGCAAGAAACAAGCCAAACTAAGGCCAGACATTCATAACTATGAACAAGCCTCTGCGTGTGATTTATTTGGGAGTTGGCTAGCAGGCCCCTCAAAAAGTCAGAAGAGTAAAATATCCTACAAGAGTTGGGGCCTATACTGTGCCCTACAGAGAGACTCCTTCCTGCTTGATGGCTGAGGGGTGGAAGCAGAATGTTTTCCTTCCCCAGTGGCTGCCCTGGGCTTCTGTGTTCCACAGGGTGGCAGCGGCTGCTGCTTCACGGTTCCCCACTGTCCCTCAGTTAGTTTGGTTGAAATATAGTTCTTTGTTCATTATTTGGATGGGGGCGGGGACGGTGGTAAGAATGGTAGGAAGTTTTGGTCAGCCATCTTTCTAATGACACCCTCAAAATTCATGCTCTGATGCCAGTCTCAACAGATGTTACACAGGGCTGGACAGATGGCTCAGAGTTTAAGAGCACTGACTGTTCTTGCAGAGGTTCTGAGTCCAATTCCCAGCAACCACATGGTAGCTCACAACCCTCTGTGATGAGAGCTGGTGTTTTCTGGCCTGCAGGGATATGTGTAGACAGAACACTATATACCCAATAAATAAATAAATCTTTAAAATAAATAATTTTTAAAAAGATGCTAAACACATTCAAAGCTGCCAGCCTCCTAATCGGACCAGATAGTATCAGCATCACCTGGGAACTCTTCACAAATGTGTCTCCACCTCCTCACCAAACTGCAGAACTAGAAGATCTTGGGTAGAGGTATCAGTCTGTTCTTTACCAGCTCTCCAGGTAGTTTTGGTACATGCTAGAGTCTGAGAAACAGTAACTAGTACAGCATTCCAAGTCCTTATATTGGAAAAATTTTAAAAATAATTTTCATGGATACATATACACACAGAGAGACTTAATCATCTAAGGTTTCCTTCTTTCATAGTCTTTTTTGGGGTTTGTCCATGTTGTGTCTCCATTTTGTTCCATTTCACTGACCTCCGTGTTCTATTATATAAATGTCACAATTTATTTGTTCACCTGTTGATCGACATTAGGGGTTTTCCAGTTTGCCCATTGTGAATAATGGTAGCCTGACGTTTCATTTGCACTTTTATTGATTTATTTATCTATTTGTTTTTTTTGAGACAGGGTTTCTCTGTAATACTGGCTGTACTGGAACTTACTCTGTAGACCAGGCAAACCTTGAACTCAGAATTTCCTGCCTCTGCCTCTCGAGTGCTGGGGTGAAAGGTGTGTGCCAACACCACCTGGCTATACTTTTTTGTTTCAAATGCAGACTTGCTTTTTTAAAAATTTCCCTTAGGTCAGTATATGGGGATGCAATAATTAGTTGTATACTAGTTCTTTAGTTCTCTAGTGTTGCATAACAGATACCCAGAGGCTGAAGGCAACAAAATGTGTCATCTCACTGTTTTGTTAGATCAGGAATCTTGGGGTGATTCAGCCAGTCAAGGGGTCAACAGGGAGCATGCTCAGGGATCACCTGCCTTAGACTCTACTTCCTACCAGTCCTGGCTGTCAATCACCTCCTGACAAGGCGTCTGACTTTCCTTGGAACCAAACAGGCTGAGAGCAGACAAAGTACCCAGGAAGGAAGCCATTCTCTTTAAAATCCAGTCTTGGAAATACTTCTGATCATGCTGCCGTATTCTGGGCTGCAGAAGTGAGTTAATAAGTCCAAGCCATATTCAGAGGGAAAAGATTGTCTGGGCTGTGAAAGCTAGGAAGTAGAGCCTAGTGGTTGTTTTGTAAGAAGCTACAGCACTCTTTTGTAAAGTCATTACTATACTTGACACTCCCATCAAGAATGAGAACTGATTCATGTCCTTGTGCTTGTTTGATATAGAGAGACCTTTTTCTAACAGAGCTGTGGCTGTGGACTTCATTGTGGCTTTAAAGTCGCTGTTGTCTAATGACTATAGTTTTTGAGCATTTTTTCGTGTGCTTTTTAACCAGCTGTTCAGTATCTTCCTTGGAAAAAAGACTTCACATTTCCTTCATTTTAAAATGGAGCCATCTTACCTCTGCAGTTTTGGAATCCTTATACATGTATGTTAGATATAAGTGCTCCTTTGGATATGCACATAAGGAGCACTCTTCTTCCAACCGGTGGCATGACTTTTTTTTGCCTTAATGGTTCTACACAGAAAGTAGCAGTTTTAATTTTGAGCAAATACAATTTACTGTTCTTTTATTTATAGTTCTTGGCTTTTGTTTATTTTTTTGAGATGATATCTTGCTACTGTGTACCCCAGATTGGCCTCAGTGTACAGTCTTCCAGTTTGTACCTCATGGATGCTGGTGTTAGAGGAACCAGTATACTTGGCCAGTTCATCTTTTGTTCATTCATTGTTTCTTTGTTGATTTTCTTTTTTCATTTATTTGTGGCGGCTGGGGTGGGGGGATGCCTGTGCCACAGTGAATATGTAGACGTCTGAAGACATCTGGCAGAAGATGAGTCTCTCCTTCTCACCATGTGGGTTCCTGAGATCGATATCAGGTCATCAGGCTTGGCAGCGAGCACCTTTATCCACCAAACCGTCTTGCTTACCCTCTTTATTGATTTTCTAGCTGAACAATCCATCAATTTTTGAAAGTGGAGGAAAGTTCCAAACTATTGTTATATTAATCTTTCACTGTATATAGCCAATATGAAAAATGGAAGAGGGACTGGGTCAATATCTCAGTCAGGAAAGTGCTTGCTGCACAAACTGAAGCTGCTGCACCTGTGTGAACAGGTGGGTGTGGTAGTGCGCCATTTGATTTTTACATTAGGAAGACAGAGACTGGCTGATCCCTGGGGATGGTTGTCAGCCAAGCTGAATTGATGAGTTCCAGAAGCAAACAGGATGGATCGTGGACTGTACCTACATGTATATACATGTATGTGCCTACTTTCACACACACAAGCACTTGAATGCACCAACATGTTTCCAAAAACACCAAAAGAGGGACATTATAAATTGCATAGACAATAAAAATAACAAATATGAATGAATATGTTACAAATTTGACAGCCATGGTGGAATGGACCAATGTCTTGAAGGATCCAATCTGACTCGCAGAGGAAGAAACAATTCTAATATATCTCTGTTAAGGAAATTGCACTGGTGGTTCAATAACTATCCAAAATAGAAAGAACCAGCCCTAGATGACTCATTGTGGTTTCTGTTAACACTAAGAGGGAAACAATACCAATTCTCTACAGTGGAAGCAAAAAGAAATGCTTTCTAATTCATTCTGTAAGGTTCTTAGAGCCCTATTACAAAAACCAAGCGTGTTTCCAGATTTAAAAAAAAAACAAAAAAACTGTCCTTTGTCTCCCATGAACAGGGATACAAGATCCCTCAATGTAATAAAGTCTAATGATGCATAAATAGAAACATATGTCACAACCAGTGGAATTTATCTGCCTTATATCAGGCTGATTCACCATTCTACAATGAAGTTCTGTAATCTAGAACATCAGCCAACTAATAGGAAAATCAATCAATAAATACATTTGACAAAGATTCAACATCCATTCACGAGAAAGACTTATCAAAAGCAGAGAGGATGTTTTTCAGCCTATAAAGACCAGTAATCACCTGTTTAAATGGTGAGAAGGCAGGAAGCCTTTTGCTGATACCAGGAATATGAAAAGATCCACTTTTACCTCTCTTTTCAACACAGCACTGGATGTACTAGCTGATGCATTAAGAGGAGAAAATAAAAATTAAAATATACTAATTGAGAAGGAAGAGTTAGCTATCTTTGTGCACAGAATGATTCTCTGTAGGTAATTCAGAAAAATAAAATCTTTACCTACTAAGCAATTACAACAAGGTTGCAGGATATAAGATTAGTCTATAAAAGCTGATCATCCTCCTGTTTACTGGCAGTGAACAAATATGAACAGAATTGGAAATTAAAAGGAAAATATTAACATTAACTCCCCCAAATAAGAACTACTCTGGCTTAAGTAACAAAATATACATAAGGTTGTGTGACAAAATTCCAAAATGGAAATCACAAGGAAGAACTGATAGAAACATTGTTTGATGAGATTTAATTTCTTCGCAGCCTAATCTACAGATCCAGTGCAAACCCAGTCATAATTCCTAATCATTTATTCTAACAGAATTGCTAAGCTAGTTCTGCTGTCTAATGGAGAGGTAAGGGACTCAGAATAGCCGGTGCTGTACTGAAGCGGGATAATATTGGACTTATACCACCTAATTTCAAAACTTACTATTTTCACATGTACTCAAGACATCATAGCTTAGGTGAATAAATCTGTAAAAAGATCAGCAGAGGAGAATAGAAAATCCAGAAATGGGCCAATGCACAGATAGTCAACTGGATAGTCAACACAGATAGTTAACAAAGGAGCATAAGCAATACAAGACAGAAAGACATGTTGGAGGGAGGGCAGGAGTGAAAGCCTGTAAGTCTAGCACTCAGGAGACGAGGAAGTGCAGCCAGCCCGGGCTATATGACAAAGCACCATAAGCTCGATGAATATGAATATGACATGAATATGAATACAAATGGTGTGGAACAGCTAGCCTTCTACATGTTAGAAGAAGGAAAAGAAGGAAGGAGGAGAGGAGGAAGAGGAAAGGGAGAAGGAAAAAGAAAAACAACCTAGACACAAATCACAGGTCATATATATCCTTCACAAAAAATTAACTAAAAATGGATCACACACACTATAAAAATTCTAGAAGATAACATTGAAAAAATAGAAATGACCTTGAACTTGGTGACAGCTTTTCAATACTTCAACAAAGGCATGGTGCACAAAAGACAAAGGCATGGTACATGAAAGAAATATTGATAATACAGATTCCTTTAATTAAAAATTTCCAAGAAATGGGCAAGAGAAGGAAACAATAAAACACAGACTAGGAGAAAATATTTACCACTGATGTATCTGATAAAGATCTAAACTATAAAGAGCTCTTAAAAATTAACATTAAGAGGGCCTGAGCAATGGCTCAGTGGTAGAGAGCACTTACTGCTCTACCGGAGGACCCAAGTTCGACTCCCAGCACCCACATGGCAGCTTGCCACCATACCTCCAGTTCCAGAGGGTCCAACTCCCTCTTGACATCTGCAGACACCATGCATGCATGTGACACACAGACATACACATACTAAAATAACTTATATACATAAAATATGCTAACAGTAAAATAAAATCTAATTTTTCAAAGATAATCAAAAGTGCTGAACAGATACATTGACAAAGAAGATGTGCAAGTGGCCCAGTATATGGAAAAGTGCTGCATACCACGTCATCAGGGAAAACTAAAGCGGGTTCCTGTAGACATGCAGAATAGCCGGAAGTCCAAAAACACTGACGACACAAAATGCTGGGAAGATGTGGGCAGCAGGGCCTCTAGTGCTTCTGTGTGACACGTGTAACTCCAGCCCTGGAGAGACGGAGGAAGGCAGCTCACAGGTTTGAAATCTTTGCAGAATGAGCCCAAAATATGTCTTCTCCATAATTCAGTAATTGGACTAGATCAGTTTTTGACTACTGAAAGATTTTATTCTTGCTATTCAAAATGAAAATACAGTTTTAATATTAAATCTTCTATGTCATAGGTATGTTACTAATGGAGATATCAAGATAGTGCAGATACCTGATGTGTGTTCATCTTTCTCAAGTCAGATGGAGCATCTTCATCTGATGTAGGCAAGAGGTGCTATGCTCCAAGCTCAGCACTGTTTCTATGCACCTCTCCTTTGGAGGTTCATCCATTCATTTGGACAAAATTATTAGTCTGTTTTTACTTGCAGTATTATATTCTCGGCTCTACTTTTGGACCCTTGTATATAAATTTAATGTCCCACTGTTATATTCAACTGGCAGCATAATTTAAATTATCCTATCTTTTATATTTCTACTTAGTACCAAATGGTGAAGGATCTACAAAGGAAATAAATGCTTTCTACTCTAAAGAGATACATAGTCTCAAGTAGAGAAACATGAAAAGTTGAGTAGCAGCACATAAGTGGTCATGCAAAGCAGTTTACATACACTGCACATAGATGGACTGTGCAAGGTGCTTTTGCTCACCGATGCAGGATTCTGTTATAAAAATATTGAAAGGCTCTCAAACTCCTGTCAGTTTACATATTAATAAAAGTAAAGTCTCCAAGAATATTTACATTTAATAGAAAGCAAAGATTTTGGGCTGCTTTGGTGCTTTCAATGAGGATGGCCCCCTAGGCTTAATATATTTGAATGCTTGGTCCCCAGTTTGTGGAACTGTTTAGAAAAAACTACTAGGCATGACCTTGTTGGAGGAGGAGTGTCACTGAGGGATGGGCCCACACCAGGCCCAGGGGCTCCCTGCCTGTTACTTGTGGATCAGGATGTAAAGCACCATGCCTCTCAGCTCCCCACCATGATGTCATGGACTCGGCCTCTGAAACCGTAAGCAAGCCCCAGTTAAACACTTTCTACTGTAAGGTTGTCTACTGTAAGGTCATGGAGTCTCTTCACAGCAATGGAATTGGAACCGAGACAATTGAGGAGATAGAAGAGTGCTTGCCATGGATGCGCAGGGTCGTGGCTCTACCCCCAGAACTCACATTTTAAAAAACAAAAAGCCAGGCTTGGTGGCACAGAGACAGGTGACTCCGAGGCTGCTTAGCAGCCAGCCTAGCATAATCAAGGAGACCCATGCTAATGAGAGACCCTGCCTCAAAGAATATAAGGTGGTTGGCACCGAGGAACAGTACCTGAGGCTGAGCTCTGACCTACATGCACACGTACACGGAATAGGAATTAATAAGTATTTCCTTACCTTCTGTAGCTGTCATCTTGTTGTGACTTTTTATATTTCCCCATTCATAACATTTGCTATATGATTTTTCTTTTAGTCTTTCCTAGTATTTTGAAATTAGAGAATTAAAAAAGGTTTTTTTTTCTACCAATCAATAAGATCTTTCTATTCTATATCTATCAGAAGCAAAGGTAATATTGGGAAATGGTTTCCTGGTTCTGATGGATTAAAGGTATATTGGTTACAATCTTGTCTCAGCTTCACATGGCAGTAAAATAAACTAGGGGACCATGAAAATAAGCAACCATAAAACAGCAGTAATGAAAGGAATGGGGAGTTAAAGTTACCTGCTAGCAGATAATGTTTTTAACAGTTTGTGGAGGATGGAAAAATACTGTTGGTATATTGACACCAAAGCTCAGGATGTACTGGAATATGGTGAGGCTGGTGCCTTAGCATCCTCCAGTCACCAGAGAATTCAGTTTCACCTGGCAAGACCTGGGTAACCGTAATAGGACTGAGTGCATCTGGGGGGTGGCAGTTGAAGTCAGCATATAAGCCAGCTGTGAAAACAGCCACATCCCTATCTTTTCCTTTGAAGAACAAGCTATGAGCAGGGCAGTCTGTTCAATGAGGAAACTTTTCCTAAAGAAATCCAATGAAAATGGGACTTCCACTGTGGTTATTGGCTCTAAATAAAGGGCTAGCAAAATTTCTGTAAACAGTCGGATGGTAAATATTTTAGGATTTTTAAACCACATAAACTTAGTTCTGTCTTAAATAACATTGCTATAAAAATTGAAAGTGCTCCGGATATGGCTGCATTCTAGATAATGTCATTTCAGTCACTTTTGCACCACATGCAGAGTAATGGGTTTGCTGTATCTCCAAATGTATAATAATAGTTACGCTGTATAGCCAAATGTACAGTGGGTATGCTTTATAGTCAAATGAGTGGGTTTGCTGTATAGTCAGATGCATAGTGGGTATGCTGTATAACCAGATGTATAGTGTGTATGCTGTATAACCAGATGTATAGCATGTGTGCTGTATAACCAGATGTATAGCGTGTGTGCTGTATAACCAGATGTATAGCATGTGTGCTGTATAACCAGATGTATAGTGTGTATGCTGTATAACCAGATATATAGCATGTGTGCTGTATAACCAGATGTATAGCGTGTATGCTGTATAACCAGATGTATAGCATGTGTGCTGTATAACCAGATGTATA
>LOJH01062080.1:0-10908 GCA_001685095.1 Ellobius talpinus
ACTTTCTTTCCTCAGTGACTTTGCAAAGAAGAGGGTGGTGATTAACAGCAATATATTTTTTAATGAAACGCAACCCGTCATCCCTGTCATCTTCTGGCCATCCTCGCTTGTACGTGCCTCACTGACAAGAGGAATAATAATGGTCATACATCACTGCTCTCCGTGTCCAATCATCTAAATCTTCCCTCGCCGCAGCCTCTGAGACTCAATTACTTTATTGACATGCAATCTTCATAAGGGGAGAAATATTGTGCGTGTAAGGTCACTTGGTTATGAAGACATATTATCATATTATCTGCATGAGGGTTGCAGGGCTAAGACCTGACAGAGCTAATTATAATGGTACATGATAGAAAGCTCAGTATACATTATTCGCTTGGCTGCACTAAAGGTGAGCTAAGTCCATGACATCATGTTTTTTTGAAAAAAAAAATGCTACTTTGGCTTGGTAGCCATAACTTTTTTTTTCTTTAACTCTCTAACATTTTTACTTTGGTGTCTTTATAGTACTGGTTTATAAGTTTTCTGGTCACAAAGAAGAAAGATGGCATGTTACGGAGTGTGGTGTGTGTCTGTGTGTCTGTGTGCGTGCGCAAAATCGACCCCAATATAAGCAACACCAAGGTTTCAGTTCACTTCCCAGCAGCTGAAATGGGTACTCCAGCGAGAAGTGTAAAGTGACAAACGAGAGTCAATTTGACAAGAGAGTAGGACATACCCTCACCTGTAATTAACCCCTTCTTAGCATCTTCTTTCTCTTGGTCTCTCAGGCAGGGCCTTATCTTGCTAGGTGTTATTAGCTGTAGCTGCTTTATTCCAATCCGAGTTATTCGCGATGTCTCCATCCAAGGGACTGGGGCGCTGCTAAAGCACCCGTCAGTCTATCATTCTAGCTTTTCTCCGTGTCTTCAGCCCATTCACCTTCTCATTTACTCAGCTCTCATGCCCCATTGGAGCAGCCAGGATGAAGTTTTCTAAGGGCAATTTGTCAAGGAAGGAGCATGAAGGCCAAGAATCTGGGAAAGGATTGGATGGATCGCTGATGAGTCACCAGGAAGTCAAAATCAAGTTGGAGCCAGGACCAACACTGAAGCCCTAGACATTCTTTAGGGTTGTTAGGCTCTTTCAGATCCGAGGAAGGAAGCAGCTGCAAACATCACTGCGGTCTAAGCTAGGCTGGCTCCTAGGTCTCACCACACTCTCCATCTTGAGAACTAATTTAATAAAGGAGAGAGCTGAGGCCTTCTAAGCTCCAGAAATGGCCTTAGTCATGCATTAGCAGTGCTTTGGCCCAGTTACAAGAGGAACAGAGTAGCAGAACAAGAAATTAAGGCTGTCTAAATTCCTCCCTCCATATACTCTCTTAACTCAGTAATCTGAATCTCTCAGACCAAAGGCTCATTAATGATGGCAATGTTAGCTGAAAAAGAAAAGTTAAAGAGGGAGCCAGGGACTTTTTGTGTGAACTATAAATAAGATGGTACATAATTCAGTGCTCTCGTTAACTAAACCTGATGCTAAGGCAGGAGACCTGGTGAGGAATCCATTGCCTTGCACCTCCGTGTCCAACACTTCAACTGCCTCTTCAAATGAGGAGTGTTAACAGGATACCTGCCTCCAAAAGCCGAGATGGTGAGAGAAAACTGACAGCCGATAGAAAGAGAATGAGACTGGGATTCAATAAATAAAGCACTTGCTCCACCCTCCAGCATGCGTCACACCATGGCTCTTTAAGACAAGAGTCTCCACGTTGATGGCACAGAAAGCACTTGGGAAAGAGAGAAGCCTGGTGAAAATATTTGGGGACTGACTAATGAAAAAACTGGATTGGAAATTTGACAACATTACTAATTTATTTCATGATTTTGAGCAAACAGCGAGCCTCACTTGCCCTTCTGGGAATGGGTAATCACTGGACTCTTTAAGAGATTACTATGAGAACTGTATTATCCAGAAGGAAAGATACCTTGCTAGGGAGAGAGCACAGCAGGTAAAGTGCTTGCTCAGCACACGTGATGGCCTGAGTTTGAAGCCGAAACCCATTTTTAAAAAATATCGGGAGCGTTGGTGTGTACTTATAATCCTAGCTGCGGATGTAGGGAAAGATGGATGGATCCCTAGGCCTTATAAGTCAACTAGCTCAAGGTCCCAGTGAGTAAGACAGATTGAGGTCTTGTGTTAAAACCACAACAAAACTATAAGGTGGCTGGATCCTCTGGGTCACAATGTTCACACTTGCACATCCGGGTGCACATGTGCGTGCATGTGTGCACACATACACACAGGGATTAGGGGATGAAAAGGAACATGTTTTACAAAAAGTGTGATTGGTGAGGGGCAGATAGCTACTGCCTGTTTGGGACTGATACTCAGGTTGATGACGAAGGACTAGACAGATAAGGTAAACTCCCACAGCAACATGAGGCATCACTGATAATCCTGGATACCGTCAGGCTAAATTAAACAAGGGCTCATTAGTTATTAATAACAAAAGTCTGTTTTGGTCCTCCACAGACATTGACACTGTCTGAGAAAACCGAAATGAAAACTGCGCTCAAAGACCTTTGTCATAGAGTGGAAAGTCACTAGGGTCCTGACGATGACTACATCAGAATGCGAGCAGAGCCCTGATCTCTAACAGAGCCCCTCTGGCTATGCAGGAATCAGAAGGTGTTCTGTGACATCCTCCCTCCAACCCAGCAGTCAGGAGATACCAGGTGTGTGATAGTCTGGGACACCTGGGACTCTGACACTAGATTCCTGTAACACATCCTCAGTTCATATGTGATGTTGAAGAAAACCAGACACTGGGGCAAGGAGAGAGACCTTTCTAGACAATCTAGGACGCAAGCCTCAGACTCAGATCAAGCTTGAAATACAATCTACGGCCAGTCAGCTGCAGTCACTACATTTCAAAGTAGCTTCCCTTTTAGGAAAAACTCCCACTTTCACTAGTTCTTAAGTAACTTTTTCAAGTCATCGACCCTGTGACAGTCTCCAAATTTGTCAATGAATAAGAAACACATGTACTACATCATATAAATAACCCAATTACCTTATAAAATGACAATGGCTATCACACTCCTGTCAAACAAGAAGCTGAGGCTGAGAAGTTATATTAATCTCCCCATGATGAACAGCACCTAACTGACTTAGCTCTTTTTGTGGAATCCTCCATTTTCATGGAGATTTTTGTTCTTAGTGTACAAAAGGAAATTTACTAACTTGACCACTGGTAGATAAGGCAATTATTATTCTTGAAGGGGGTCAGTATGTCCTTCTTGTGGATAGGACCAGTACTTGGTTAAATTCTTTGCCTAACAGTAGAGCTTCAAGAAGGTAAGGCCTTTCTCCTATGAGGAGGCAACACTGTACAGCCAAGCTTCAGAATGAAAAGGGGGCGTCAAAGAAAATGTGTGCTGGGGTGGGGCAGGGCTGATGCCCCTACTGTATTACTGAAAATCAAGTCAAACGTGTACTCCTTTTGTTCCAAAATAGTGATTCCTGTCAAAGGCTGCTTGCCTTCAGAATAACTAACTCTATTAACACAATGCATTTATCCCTTAGGAAGAGCTGCACTTTAAGAATTAATACTTCTTTATCAAGACAATTACCCTAGAGCAAGACATGAAATAGGGTATAGAATTGAAAGAGGCTTAGCTTTCATTATGTCTTATGATAAGACACCCTGAAGAGAGACCGGAATAAAGCTAAAATTCTCTTTTTGTCATGTTATTTATTTAGCTGGATCATTTGGACTCAAATTCCAGATCTGCCCAATGTGACTGCAATTATTTGATGTAGCTGAGAATAAAGGAGGCCAGCTGCATATAGGCCATGAGCCCACTGAGACAAATTAGGAGCTCTCAGCAGAATATGAACAGGAACTGTTGTTTGCACACCTCACAGCTCGAAGGAGGGAGGGCATGGGACATTATGATACCAAAGAGAACAGGAGCGCAGAGATTTGGGCACATAACCCTGGGTTACTCTTCCCATGAGGCCACCTGCACACTCGATATGTCCTTAGCAAGCTGAGGTGCTTAGTCCAACTTCACACTGCTTCAGAAGTCTTGGGGACAAACTTAGATGAAAGGTTTGTCAAGAAAAAGAGGCCTAGATAGAGATCCCAGGCTTTCAATAGGAACGCAAAGAATTATATTAAGTGGAGAGGCCACTAGGAGTAAGTTGCTCTCACAAAGCTTTTAGTCCAGTTTCTCAAGGGCTCCATCCTGAACTGTGCTAAAGTGACCTCTCCGAACTTCCCTGTCTCCTGGAGATAAAATGATTTCTCTTTGGAGGAAAGCAACCTTGTTCAGAGCTTCAAACTTTCTCTAGAATTTTTATCGACATCACTTTTAAAACACCATGTAGTTAGTCAGCAAAAGATAAGACCAAATGCTCCATCCAATCAATTAGTCAATCAAACAAGCAAGCAGTCATCCAATCAACCAAACAAGCAAGGAAGCATCCAATTAATCAGAGATGCAGAGCTACAAGGACTCCAGATGTTGCAGTTATTATCCATGGGCTAGAACATACTAAGTACATGCATTTTATATATTTTAGAAGACTTCATCTATAAACCAAACGAAATTAAAATTCCCAGCTGAGGGGCTGGAGAGATAGCCCAGTGGTTAAGAGCACTGACTGCTCTTCCAGAGGACCCGGGTTCCCACATGGCAGCTCACAACTGTCTGTAATTCCCATTCTAGGGGACTCAACACATCCACGGCAAAAACACCAATGTACATAAAAAAGAATACATTTTTTAAAATAAAATAAAATAGAATTCCCAGCTGAAATATAACTTAAGGATCCATGTGACATATTTCACACAGTATTGGACAAAGTTAAAGAGAGGATTAGGAGAAGTGAGGGCAAGTCAGAGGGAACTTAGCTAAAATGTGAATTAAGAATTGATAAAAATGTATGGTACCAAGAATGAACTCTACAGATATCACAGAAAAATGATGTCAATGTAGATTCTTTAGTTATAACCAATACATCATTCTTCTGTGGGATTTTATAGGGTAAAAGTTGTATATTTATGGAGGTAAAGGATATATGAGAACTCTAGGTACTTCCTGTTTTACTTATGAACTGTAATTATTGCCACCCAAACAAAGTCTATCAAAAGAATCAATTTACCACCACAGCTTCCATGATGAAATTGATTTTTCCTGTTTTTGTTTCTTTTTTCTCTTAAATTTTATTATATTGCAAGAACAGAGAACAGATGTGAAGGGACATAAAACGAATGGGATCAAGATGCATGATGAGAAAGACACAAAGAATAAATAAAAAATAAATAAAACAAAAGCCAAACAAGGGGGGAAAATGAATCAATTCACCACATTAATAAATGCAAAAAGGACATTTGTATAAGTAGATGCACAGAATATTTGCTATTTGAAAAAACTCAACACCCCTCTAAAGGGACATTCTTAGCAAAATAAGAATGAAGTTAAGGGGATTTTTCTTAACGATCTGTGGTAACAGTAGATGCTTCACAGCAATCACAGACATTGAAGAGTAAAATTAGAGATTGAAAATGAGGCTAAGCCATCTATCAAGATTATTCTCATTTAGCATTGGAATGGAAGGTACTAGACAATGATATAAACAAGAAAAGACACAAAAGGTGTAAAGGTGAGAGAACGAAAGAAAGAAAAAAAGAGAGAAAGGATTATTTATAGAAAATGAGGTTTGTATATAGAAAATAAAATAATAAAAACAAAAATTATAATGAACAATATAATATAATCAATAATAAATATATTAATACTATGCAAATCTATCATATTTATATAAATATGTACTAATATATAAAATAAGTAATATAAAAAAATAAAAACTGAAAGAATGAATGAGCAGATGTGGCAAGGCTTCTGGCTGCAAAATCGCATATGGGAATTATTTCTATCTCTACACATCAACACCAAATTGAGCAAATTAAATGACAATAGCATCAAAAATCACATAGCTAGGAATCAATTAAGTAAAATTTGCATATTATTTAACACATACAGAGAAATAATAATATATAAAACAAGCTGACATAAAGAAGTGGAAGGCTACCCCATGATTACAGGTTGGAGATCATACTACCACATGCCAGTTATATGCAAATTTAGTTAATCATTCAAAATAATCCCTATCAAAATCCCATCATGGTAATTGTTATTGTTTTATTACAGCAAATAGATAAAATAATTCTAAAACCTGTAGGATAATACCAAGAGTCATGGGTGGTCAAGATAATTGCAGTGCATGAGGAGATATTAGGTCTTATAAAGCTGTAGTTCATTAAAGATTGGAACATTGACCCAGAGGAGGTAAATATAAAATGAAATAGATTCCAGAAAAAAGAACAGTAAACATAGAGAGATGACTGATAGATGATGAGAGAAGAATGAAATATCTTTTCTGACATTCTCATGAGAAAATATCACTTGACCTTTTAGTGTATAATAAATATAAAAATAAATGCCAGGCATATTGTAGTTATTATACAAATATATAACATATTGGCTTTCATGACACTTAAACAGACAAGAATTGCTAAAACAGGACTTCAAAAACCATAAAGAAAACATTATATGTCAACATTATAAAATGCTATATCATGTTAAGCAAAAGCAACAACGATATAATTTATCTTGCATCTATATACTTCATTTATCTAAAATTGAAAACCAAGTGAAACTTACTCATGGCATTAAGTGTCTAAATGTTAGCTGTCTTTGAGGAAGAAGTTGAAATAGTACTGAGGGTGGGCTACAACAGGTTTTTAGGAGAAAATACTAGAACTATTTGTATTTTATATCTATATGTTGATAGCTTATTAAATTTGTAAAGTTGGACACAACAATTTGTGTCTTCTTTGTGTATGTGCTGAATTCACTCAAAAAGTTTACATAAAAGAGAACAGACAATTATCCACTGAATATCAAACCTATCCACAGTTCTAGGAATGTGTCTACTTTTACTAGAAGGAGAAGGAGCTCCTTTTAGCAAAGATATCTAGCAGAAAATAGGTCAATAGAGCAGATACAGAGCAGTAATTTCATCACTTTACTCACGCTGGTTGGAAAGAAGGAGCAGGAGAAGAACTCATTTAAAATCGTACACACACACATACACATGCGCACACACACACATGCATGCACAGATGCATATAGAGACCTTCTCAATTTCTTTGAACAATCCTTAACTACAAAGTCAGTGGACTCCATATCTGAGATGCTAAAGAATAGGAGAAATAGCTATGCCTCCTTCATGGCAGACTGCCGTACCTCAGGGACTGTTGACCTACACGGACCTACAAAGTGGACCCTTTGAACCTGCTTGTCAAAGTTATCTGTATACATGCTGGGGGCTGGGGACTTGTTTTTGTTTGCTTTTAAGAGGGGCTCCAAGGTATTAAATACATATTTCAAGAGGTGGTGGATTCTCCACAGATCATAACCATTGCTTAATCATTCATTGCTCACAAATCAGTTTTACAAATACCATACTTTTATCTCCTAACTATACTGTGAAAAAGCCAACAGGTCCTTATGTTCTCTAAAGATTAGGCCCAAAATTCTTAAAGAAGTTGCATGATTTGTTCTGCTTGAAGCCACATTTGAAGCATTAGATCTGGGTTCTGAATGAAGTTCCACTCTTCTGAGATAGGCTGGTTGGTAGTAGCACACACCTTTTATCCCAGCACTCAGGAGACAGAGACAGGCAGATCTCTGTAAGCAAGTTCCAGGACAGTAAGGGCTGTGATAGAGAGAGACTCTGTCCTGCCAGGAACCAAAAAAAAGTTTTCATGAGGTAAACCATTTTACCCAAGAGCAAAGAGTATGTGTCCATACCTTCAGAGAACCATAACCCTCTCCCCAACTGCCGCCGCCTTCTGCAGTATGTATCCAACTTCTGTAACCATAGTTCAATGCTAGGTTCTCTGGTCTTGCCACTAAAGATGGTTAGAAGTTCCTGAGGCTCAGTGTTTATCGGACCTACTGTGGAGAGTCTGGGCCACCATTCTGTATCTGACAGTCAAATAGAGTCTTGAGACCATGATGGGATAGAGAAGGGAGGCCTCACAAACGATCTGTGCTGACGAGAAGCTGCCTCCTGCCTTCCCCTCCACAAAGTCAGGCTGTTTAGGATTTGCATCTGGACTGAGAATTCCTCAAGGAGTTGTCAGGGGGAGCAAGCCTCAGCGTCAGCCTTCATGAAGCCTGTGTCAGCGCATCTCCTGCATACAGGGACATGTGCTATGCTGAGCTGTGACATGCAATAAAGGATAGGCAGGCTGACAAAGTATGGGAACCATATGGCAGGGGTGGGGTCCAAAGCTACATCAGGAATGCACTTGCATGTGGTAAAAATGATGTGCACAGGATATTACCCTCAATTATTTTCAGTACAGTTTGTATACACACACATACCCCAGCCAAAGATTAGAGAATGTTAATATGGAAATCACTTAGTCAAATGTCCCCTCATGCAAGGAATGGAAGCTTGACATGTATGTGGCAAAACACATTCTAGGCATACAAACACAGCCATAAATTAGAATCCAAAATTTATTCCTAATCTGGAGTTCTTCCATTCATCTCAAGTTATGTTTTTAAATATGGCATCACCTGGGTTTATTCACCTTTCTGCAGGTAGATTCAAAGATTTTTCCTGAATAGGAGATCTCTGTGACAAATCTTGAACTGTGTAGGTAAAAAGGCTTCAAACTCTGGGCTGCCTTCATGCCCAAACTCAGTCCTAAAATGCAGATAGAGACTTAGGGAATTCTGCAAAGTTGCCTTGGGAAAAGTCAAAGGTCCCCAAACCAAATTCTTGAGATCCCTCCAGTAGAGAGGCAAGGTCACAACAAAGGCCCCAAAACAGAGACACCTGTCCTTCCCTCCCAGAGGGAAGGGATGGTTTTGGGCAAAGAGAGCTGGTGGATTGCATGTGACTTGAAGGACCCCTTCAGACCCTCTGCCAAGGAAATGAGAACTTACAAGGGCCAGGCTTCCTTGCTTCCCAGCCTGCTCCATGTCTTCACATGTCTGTCTTGACTGTATTCCCCCAAAGTCTCCAAACACAAGACTCTGCTCATAGTCACTTGCCTTTCTGCTGAGCGCACACTTTCCCAGACGTCTGACCTGGACATTTATGTCTTCTGTAGCCTTGATCTGCAAAGCCCTGCCTAGCATTAGAGCAGGTGAACCCAACATTTTTAGGAGCCTATGAGTGTGTTCCCAACTGAACTGTGGCTCAACTTTTTTTTCCCAGAGTACTCATCTTAGAGAATACAGAGAGATAAGCTTACATTTTCTTCAATCCTTGCTTCTTTGATGTTCCCTTACGAGGTCCTCTCCAGGTAGCTCTTCAGAAGATCAGTCACCATCAAGGTCCCCCCTTGTCTATACTGGGAATCTCATTTTCTCCAACTGAAATTCTGAGGTCTTTAGCACACGACTTGGGACTCTAGATCAAGTTTCATGTCCTCTGTGAAGCCTCCCTAACACCACTGCCAGAAAGCCCCAAATCTCAGCGGACTCTCCTCTGCTCTCCCTTAACAAACAGGTTTCTTTTCATCCCTTTGCTGGCCTGTGCTGAGCACTTGGCAAAACTGTAGCAACTGCTTAATGGGAGGCAGGAGGGAAAGATGTGAGTCCCTTAAGGGGGCCCCATCACTACATAACCTGTGGTTTGCTGTTTTGCATTTTCTATAATTTGTTTTTGTTTTGTTTTGCAGCTCTGTAATTCCTAACAGACCCTCTAAGACTTTCTCTGTAGTTCACAAATATTAATGATACATTAAATGAAGAGGAGCATTGATGATGCATCATCCTGTTTGCAAAAGTGTGTAGATTTAACACTGTGGGGTCAGAGGTGGCGTCTTCCTCATTGGTGGAGAAGCTGAAGGTCAGGCTTGGAAACCATTTCTAAGTTTACATTGCTGGGACACGGCAGAGATGAAGCACTGACATCCAAGTTCAATCAGTGGTTGCAAATCTGGACTTGGACCACTCTGCCCAGAGTGGACTTGAGCCGATTCTGTATGTTTATAGCCATGTAGATGGAGAATGGATCTCTTTTTCCTTTTCTTAGTCCTTGTTTATGAAATCCAATTAGCAATGAACCAACTTTAGGAAGTCTTATGATTATATGAGGTAATAAATTCTTAGTGTTTACAGTCTATTTCTAGGAAAATGCTCAAGGAATTCATTTTTTCCCATGTATATTTACTAACTGACATTATGTGCTTGGCTCTGGTTTAGGCACTATGGACAAGAGCAGCAACAGGGACATGGACACTTGCCCTTGGGAAGCTTACTATCTTGCAAGAAAGGGTGCTTAATAAGTAAACTGTTTTAAAATAATTTTTCAGCTGAGACTAAATTACCAAAGCAGGTCAGAAAGAAGAGGCATCTGGGTGAAGAGTACCAACATTTCTGAGATCCCTGGAAAGAAAGATGGGCTCAAAGGAAGACTCCTTAAAAAAGACTACACTTTCAAAGTAAGATGCTTACGAAAGGGGAGCACGTAGGGCAGTCAGAGAAGCATCAATAAAGAGAGCAAGAAAATTAGGGGACAAGAGCGTTCGGGGGCAACATCAGGATCCATCCACCATGAGCCAAGAAGGTAAGAGGGTGCTGGATCACCAACTGTGTATAAGAAAGAGCGTGGCTTACAAGGGGGGGAGAGCAAGGCAGGGAAGCGAAGAATCAATAAGAGAGAGGAGATAGGCAGGAAACCTAAATGGTTCTTCTACAGAAAAATGAATAAGGAGGAAAGGAGGGAGGAAGGAAAAGAAGGATGGAGATGGGGCTAGTGAGAGAGTAGCATGAGGGTGAGGGGAAAGAGAGAGAGAGAGAGAGAGAGAGAGAGAGAGAGAGAGAGAGAGAG
>LOJH01062081.1:0-10907 GCA_001685095.1 Ellobius talpinus
AACATATGAAACTTATAACTAAGGTGTCCACCAATGAGTTGGAAAAGAGGCTGCATAGAAATGTCAATTTTCAAACTTCATTGAAAATCACTTGTCCCCAATTAGCCTCATTTTATGTCTTTTTGGTTGCTTATTCAATTGTATTCTATGCTGAGTATTACCTGCTTCAGTTCCAACCCATGTATATGAAGAACGGAGTTTCTAATTCAGTACAAGGTATCATTGGTTCCACAGAAATGTGAATAAATCATTATTACATAAAGGGAAAATAATTAAGTCAGATCAATAAACAGCAAAAATTCACCTACTTTCTGATAGTTATGCCCATTTCCTTCGAAAGGACCTTGTTTTTCCATGTATTTCTATGGCTTGATAAAGCAGCATGATCAGGATTATGATTTTAGTGGCTTAGAGTCCACGATGACAGAGCAAAGGCAATGTGGTAGGAACAATTGAGAGCTCATATCTTGATCCTCAAGAACAAGGCAGAGACAGAGAGAATACTGGGCATAGCACAAGTCTTTAGAAACCTCAAAGTCTGCCCCTAGAGAGTAACCTCCCCTCACAAGTATAAATCTCAATCCTTCCTAAACCCTTCTATCACCTTGGAACCAAGCCTATGGTGTTTAATATCACTCAAACAATCATAAGCCACAGCTATGTTTTTGATTATAAAAATAAAATCACCAAGAGATAGCTTCATTTTTAATAAATATATATAATTAAATATAAATATATATCTATATAGAGTTTACTAGTTGCTAAATTAACTTCATATTTGTTTATCTTAGTAGTGCAGCTGGTACATTGCATAATGTTTCCAAATACCAACAAAGACGTTATCTAATCCATGTTCTTTTCCTTGGGATCATTTTAGTAGAACAAAATTCTATAAGGTATTCAGTAATTCAGTAGAGTACCTAACACATTTGGAAACAATTATAAGAAGATTGTTTCTTCAATAAATCTTTAAAAAAATAACTACATAATATTTGCTGTGACACATACTCATTGACTGTTGATATTTGGAGAATGAATGCAAGTAAGGATTTCTAACAGTGCCTCTTTTCCTAACAAATTAACATGAATTTTATACATTTTATTTCACAAGTATGAAAACAAACACTTAAAAGCAGCTGCTTTCTTATCAAAGTTCAACACACTCATCTACAGTTACCAAGGATGTAACATTTTCTTTGCACACAAGGATTCCCTTAGGCAGTAATGAGCTCAGAAATAACAAACATGCTTAGATTAATGTCCCAATTAAGCTATTTGGAGAGGGGTATTACTGTCAGGCATTTCTGAAGAACAGCTAAGTATATCTACTTCACAAGAAAGTTATGTCATTAGAGGAAGACCTTCCTCTCCAAGTCAAAAATATGCTTCTATTCCTGAGATAAAATTTACCATAACATTTTAATTATAAATTCAGAATTATAAAAACATAATTTTAAATATGAAAATCTACATATAGGAAAAAATCCCAAAGATGCTGAGATAAAATTACTACTAAATGTTTGTCCACTAAGGATTATGGAACAAGAAAGGACATTGAAATGAGATTAAATTACATGAGTTTTTTCCATTGTTTATTATACATTGATTTCCATCTCTTATTTTAGCAGAGTCCTGTCACTATGAGTATTTGTGTGCACATCGTCACATCAGAGTGTGCCTGGTTTAATATCTGTTTAGATTATACACTATAGAGGGGCTCTTCCTGAAAGGTACTGTAGTCTGTCATTCCATTTAAAATAAACACAAAACACTTACATGAGAAATTTTCTTAGTTATTAACACTCTCTTACCTTTTATAAAACTGAATGCTCAAATCAATGATCTTGATATTTCATTCAAAATCCTTCATTTTCAATGTTTACTATTTCAGAAACTTTAATTCCCTTCAAGATTTATAGTAAACAGGTTCCTCAAACTCACAAATGCAGGAAACAGTGTAGAACATAAAGCTATACATACAATTTCAGCTTTATTTGTGATTTCTCTGACCTCTTTTCCCTAACATAATCTTGACACTTGAGGAGCAACCGACCTTAAAGGATTATCTGAGTAAACTGCTTAATACAGTTCCCAGTATAAGTGACATAAGGAAAGGCAGTGAGGAGCTCTTTTGACAAACATGAGAAGGCAGTGGTTTTGAATATTATTCTGTTTGGACACTTCATCAAACCAATCTCCTAGTTTTTTCTACTTGATGCTGCCACACCAGTGACTGACACATCTGCTTGTCTGCTCAGAATGCTGCTTTGTAGGCAAACTGAATTTTTATATTTTAGGCAAGAATGAAAGTTGAAAGAGGATCAAAATGTTTGGAATTCCAGGCTGGAGTAACAGATTAAACTTTCAGTTCTGTTTAGATTTTATAAGCACTAAACTTTATTTAAGGTCAGAAAACCAAAGAAAGTCTTGGAGAATTTTCATTGTGTTTATGTTTCATATGTTTTCTTTGACTTTTGACTTATGTGTTACATGGTATTAAAAGACAAAGGCCATGGACCAATTTGGGAATGGTTCTTTTCATTACTCATATAATTAATGCTCATGTTATGCAAATATAACCTCAAATTTTATACAAATTGATATTTTTTATGTTTGTTTTTTGTTTTCCTTTCTTTCCTTTCTTTTCTTTTCTTTCTTTCTTTGCCTCAGACTAACAGAGATCTGTCTGCTTCTGAGTACTGGGATTAAAAACATGTGCCATCAATGCCTGACATAATGACTCTATTTAAGCTTGTTTTATTCTTTGAGAATTTCTTGCATGTAGTATGGTTTGATCAAATCTATTGCCCTTTCCATACTTTCCCAATTCCTCCCCCAGTGTTCTTAACACTTTGGCCTCTCAAGATTCTTTTTAAAATCAGATGTTAGTAGATTTCTTTTTAATTATATGTGTGTGTGTGTCTTCTTGTGGGAATGTGCATGGGAGTGAAGGTGCCCTCAAAGACCAAGGCTGTCTGTCAGATGACCTGGAGCTAGAGTTACAGACAGTTGTGAGCCATCAGAAGTGGGTCCTGGGAACCAAATTTGGGTCCTCTGGAAAGTAAGTGCTCTTAACCATCTGTCTAGCCTCCTTACCTCAAGACTGTCAATACTTTTTTCAAACCCACTGGGTTCACTTAGTGCTCTATATATTTGTATAGGTATAAAAAACATTCATGTAATGGAGCAGGACTAGACTATTTGAGCCCACACTCACTGAAGAAAACCTTCCACAGCAGCTTTCCATGTTGAATAGCTACTCAGCTAGTATGGACTTTAGGAGCCTTTCCCACATCTAGTTTGCGAGTTTTCCTGGCTTGTTTTTGTACAGGTCTGTACATACAGTCAGAGCTGCTGTGTCTTTGTGTGTACAAAGGTGCTGAGACACCCATCAAGCAGTATTTTGCTCCATACATCCACTAGTTTTGGCTCATATGATCGTTTCTGCCCCCCTTCGACAATGATCTGTGGGCCTTGTGGGGAGAGGGGTATGATACAGATGTCCCAATTTAGAGCTGAGCTCTCCACCAATCTCTTATTCTTTGTATGTTGATCAGTTGGGGAACTCTATATTAATCATCATCTACTGAAAAAGTGAAACTTCTCTAATCAGAGTTGAAAGATACACTACTCTTTAAAACTTAGTAAGAAAATGGTACTACACAGAAAAAAATGAGTTACGTTGAATAACTCAATTGGGGAGTTATGAATACCAGATTTTTAGTGCTTTGATACTGACCAATACTTCTATAAGATAAAATTACATTTACAAAGTAATTCCTTAAGGATTACTAAAGATGGTACTCTGATAATTCCAGCGCTCACCAATGAACAAATATGCAGAAACTATTTAAGAAGCATGCAGAGCATCATTAGCAATTGAGTTGTGCTGTGGGAGCACATTCCACTCCTTCAGCCAATAGCCTTTAGAATACCAGCCCACATGGGCATGGTCTCTGATACTCTAAAAGCTGTTGTAAAGCTTGCTCCTGCTTTCTTGCTTCAGGCTCCCACTTCTGGCTGCTAGAAAAGACTATTATGTAGGACAGTGATCTGTGAAGGACGAGGAGGGCCCATTTGTTCATCCCAAAATAACCACACAGAAACTTCTTACTTAAATCACTGCTTGGACCATTAGCTCTAACTTCTTATTGGCTAACTCTTCCATCTTAGTTTAACCCATCTCCATTAATCTGTGCATCACCCTGAGGTTGTGGCCTTCCAGCAAAGTTCCCACATGTCTGACTCTGGCGGCTCCATAGTGTCTCGCTTTTTACCTTCCTTCTCCCAGCATTTTGCCTAGCTTTCCCCACCTAAGTTGTGCCCTATCAACAGGCCAATGCAGTTTCTTTGAAACTAATGAATGCAACACATAGACAGAAGGACCTCCCACACCAGATCTGTAAGTTTTTGCCTTAAGTAAATAACGCTTTTATTATTCATAATTCTGAACTGGTGTGGGATTGTTTTGTGACATTCATCTTCAAGTTACAATATTTAGTAGTAGGATTATTCTGAGGGAAAGATTAACTAAGGTGATTTTTAGAAATCAGTTTATCCTTAGTGATAAACAGACTAGTTAGTTATAGGCATCATAGAAATAGCCTAAAATATGGGTTTATCAGAGCCTTCTTCTAGCTTATTACAGGTCATTCTGTGATTTAAGTGTGAGTTAGGGCCTTATAATTTGTACTATCTTAAATCAATACTATTTTTAAATAGTTATTTAGATACATGACAATATAGCATTAAAGCCAATCCATTTACAAGTGCCTGATCATGACTCTACTTAATTCTGTATGAGTCTTCTCTCTTCCCTTCTCCTCTCTGAGTCTTCTCGTTTCACTTCATCTCTCTCTTCTATTTCCTTCTACTGCCTTCTATTTCCTTATGTCCTCTTTCAGTCCCTCTGCTCCATTCCCTTCCTTTCCACTCTTATCTTCTCCCCTCCTCTTCCTCAGTATCCAGTCCTCTCTTCTTTTCTTCTCTTGGCTTCTTTTTCTTGGGGCTAGTGACAAGACCCTTGTGGATTCTCAATAAGCACTCTACGTCCATGCATAACCCTCCACCTTAACACAGCACTCCGACAATTTCTACTTCCTTCATTTGTGTGTCTCTAACATATTCCTGTCTTTGCTTTTTCTTCTAGCTCCCATGTCATCAGCCAAATTGTAGCTCCTCCCCTTTACATGTGTGGAATGTGTGATAGTTACTAAGTAACATGCAAGAAATCTCAAGTCATGTCATCAGTTGTCCTTCACATGGGTGAGCTAAAACACAGATTGCAAGTATTCTTCTGAATTTATTTTACTCCGCTCTATGTAATTTCTAAGTGAAACTCTCAAGTTTCAACCTTCTTACAATGATTCATATGTTTTTGAAAAGGCAACCAAATTCCAGATAACTTGTATGTCTTCCAAAGATATCTTTCATCTGTTACAAAAAGCACCCTTTAGGACTCTCAAAGTTCTGTGTCCTTGAAGAAAAGGAAAATGAGATGGAAAAAGATACCTTTCCAAAATTTAGTCACAGGTAAAATAGATATGTGTCAGAAATAAAAGAGACAACAGGAAGATGAGCAGAAGAACCACACTGAAGCTCAACCATGAACAATTACTATGCCAAGGGTGATAGGAAACCATGCCAACATGTTGCAGAGTAAATGCAGCTTGATCATGCAGAGAAAGAATTGAGGTCAAATTCAGTTGCCTAGGGAATAAACAGACTCTAGGACCCAGATTTCTAAACCCCAAACTCAGCTTCAAATCGGAAACCTATAAAAATAGGTAGAGGAAGTAGAAATGTATGGAATTACTCAGCACAAAAGCTTCTATTTGAAACTGCAATGATGCAATGTATTATTTTGCAGCTGTTTACCACCATAGAGATGTTAAACCCTACCAGCCTCTTAGGAGTATAAAATGCCTCAAGTATCTTGATTCAATAGACTTGCCAGCTTACCATAAATCTAATTGGTAAATTTAGAAATATTACTAGCAGAATGTATATTAAAACAAAATGGCAAGAGCAGTGTTTTCTATAACTAGCACATGTTGCTGAAGTCTGTGTGATGAGCAATCACTATTTTCCATTATTGAATATGTTCTTCCCTTCATAAAAATATGAACACCCCCTGGAGGGCAAAGCAAACACTGCCATTAGTTTTTTAGCATATTTGTTTTAAACTGAATCAGTTTATTAAAAGTAAAATGTAGTGGAATGAAAAGTACAGAGTTCTATATATAAATTATTATGTATCTGAGAAAAGAAACAAATTGTATGATTGTAGTCAAAAATCAGTTTTGATGTTTTTATCAGAAGAGCATATAAATTACGATGTTCATAATACATTTTACTTCTTAGTAATCAATGCATACATATTTTCTCTATTTTTCTTCTATTTGTTTTATTAAATTTGTTCTTGAAAATTGAATATATACATGCATATAAAATGCAGTGTATTGTAATTATTGTTACTTCTGATCCTCTCTGCATCTCCCTAAAATCTCTTTTGTCTCCCATTCCCTCCAAGTTCTTTTCCCCAGTTCATGTCGTTTTGTGATGCTTTGTGACTTGCTGTGTTTAACCAGGACAATTTGTGTGACCACAGGTTTCAAGCTCTCCATTGGAGCCCATGGTTCTCATCAGTAGATATATAACTGAAGAAAGTGTCTATGCTTCTCCCATAATCCATCAGTAGCAAGCAGTTTATCAGGAAACAGTACAGCCTCATAGATGCCTCCAAAATCTGTGATTGACCATCATAGGCCCAGTTTTATGCAAGTTTATTGTAGGAAACTGTGACTGATATGAAATCATGTATTTATTGGCTATATCATGTCCAGAAGATTATTCGTCAGTTTTTATGCATTATTTTATGGTAGAAGAGACAGTTATGCATGGGATTTTGAAGAAAAAAATAATTAATAAAAGAGTAGAAAACGAAACAAAATAAGACAAGAATTCACATGTGAAAACTTCATTAATATAGTAGTCATACCAATATATTATAATATTCAAGCATTTAAGCAAAAATAAAATACATTTATGGATTATCCTATGTAATCTTAACAATATGATAGCATAAATGCACTCCTTCCTTTCTTCCTCACTGTCTCCCCCTTTCACCCCTTTCACTTGTGTCCTCCTGGTTCTTGAAAAATAAAACATGAAAACTACCTATTCTTGGTGTTAGCATAGTTAAGAGACTGAATAGAAGTTTGAGGGAAAAAGGAAAGGAAACTTTTATAATTTGTTAACCAATGTTATTGTGTTATGGACAGTGGATAATATTACACATCCTCATCTGAGGGGCTAAAGGGTACTCTGGACCACACCCAAAGCTCATTGAACATAGGACAAGGACAAGGCAAGTGCTGACACTCAAAGCCAAAGGGATTTAGGTATGTTCAGAGCCATTGATGAAACAACTAAAAATTCTAAAATGGAGACAAAACAAAATATTGTAAAATAGAGACAAAATAGAGATGAACATCTTAATATTGAAGGTGTTGGAAGTGAAAGACTTCTTACTGCTGTAGTTTGGGCTGATTTCAAATGTGTTAAAGTTGCTAATAAAAAGTCTAAAAGAAACATCACCTTGGATAAAAGTGCAAAATTTGAAGTTATAAAATGCTGAAGTCTTCTCAGGTTTACTTTGAGAATATAACATTATTTGATTATCAGATTTTATCTTTTCTTTTTTAGAAAATATGTAAGAAATTGATCAAGGGTTGCTGGTATCAAGAAACATGAAATAAATCAAGCAACATATGGTAATAAAAATTCCATATAAAAGAGCTAAAGAATATACAGAAGTACTTTAAATTATCAAAATAAAGGAAAACAAAAACAAAAGTAATAGAGTGCTGTTTCAGATTATGAAGTGTGTTGAACACTAAAATGGTAGAGTTGATGGTTTGATATAAATGGCCCCCATAGGTTCATACAAAAAAAATGCTTAGGAATTGCACTCTTTGGAAGGAATAAAGAAAAAAAGAAAAGTGTTCTTTGTCATTAAAGGTAATGAAATTTATTACATATAATAACATGTCCTAGAATATTAAATTAAATTAAAAAGTGTTACCAAAAGGAAACATTTTCAAGCATTTTGAGCAAAATATAGTAAAAATTAAGAAACTTCTCCTTAAAACTAAGAGTCTTTAATATCAGAACAAAATAGAATAAGCATGTTACTCTGTATAATAACTGCAGAATGACATACTCTATACTAAATATAAAGCAAGAATTACTATATTATTGTTCTAATCTTTATATGTTGAGTACCTACTATGAGCTATAGATTTAAAATACAGTAAAGCCTTTCAAGATATTTCCCTTTACCTGAGCTAATGAAAGCTCACTAACTCCAGCTGGACTGGGAAGGAATAAGCATAGGACCAAGCTAGTTCCTCTGAATGTGTCTGACAGTTGCATGGCTTGGGCAGACTGGGGGACCACTTGAAGTGGCAGCACGATTTATCCCTACTGCTTGTACTGGCTTTTGGGGATCCTATTCTCTTTGGATGGATACCTTGCTCAGCCTAGATGTAGTAGGGAGGGCCTTGGCCCTTCCACAAGGCACAGTGTCTTTCTCTTAGAATGAGAGAGGAGTGGTGGGAGGGTGTGTGGAGGGAATGGGAGAAGGGGAGGGAGTAGGAATTTGGATTGGTATTTTAAAAAAAATCTAATAAAAACACAAAATATTTCCCTTGAGAAACTTATAGCTCAGTTTTTTGTTTTTTTTATTCATTTTATTGAACGATACATTTTTCTATCTCAGTTTTTTTAAAAAAATATTTAACAACAGCAAAGAAAGAAAATGTATTAATGGGTATATTCCATAGTTTAAGTAAAATAGGTAAATAAATGAATGAGCTGTGGGAGATCTGCAGCTGAATTCAGCATGGTCAATGAAAACCAAAAGACACACATTGAAACTCACACTAGCGCCTGGTGTCATTATGCATTTGCTCTTGGACAAGTCAAATTTAGCCCAGAATCTCATTAACATGAGAGGTTTCCCTTGGGTATGTTTTATTTATGTCTGGAGTCTGTTTTTACTCTGTATTTAGTTTATTCCTAAGCAACACTTTAACTGCGATGGCTTAGCCTAAACACCACAAGATTGTGGGTTCATTTTGCTTTTCTCCATCCCATTTTCCTTGAAATGCAACTGTGTGCCAAGAGGCTGTCAAACACCAGATGGAAAAGATGCTACCACTATCTTCCATACATCTGCATTGCCACAACTCCCAGTGTCTCTCTGTATGCAGGAACTCAAAAATTCCAAGCCTCAGATGTGGTCACATAGATCTTATGCTGAGTACTACAGATTTGCCTTCAAATGAACCACAGGAATGTTTAGCAGTTAATGATGCCCAGCAGCTTCCCCTGACATGTGTTTTTAGGCTCTTGCAAGCAGGCTTGCAGCGCTGGTCACAATTTTTCGTCTCAGCTGGCAGGCTGCTGGCATGATGGTTTTTTTCCCAATTACTAACAATTGTTCCTTACAGTTTTGGAGGGCTGCATGGCAAACGAGGATTTCATCCAGAGTCTCCGGGCAAGTGTGATAATGCCAGGATTTATTCATATTGAAAACAATTTCAGTGATTTGGCCCAGCTTCTTTGTTTTGCACATTATAGAGTCATTCGAAATGATAAATCTTCCAGTGAGCTTTAACAAAAGGGACTTCTTAAACTAATTTACAATTAGAAAAAAATTAAAGAAAATTTGGCAAACAAGTTAAGCCATTCTTCACAGAATGTGACAAAAAAATCCATTAATATTGGTCCAAAATAATAAGACTTCCATTTAAAAACTAAATGCCCATGAACAGAGTCCTTAAAAAATTCTCATAAGAACAATACTAAATAATTAATATTCATATCATTTGAGTAGCTGGGTATGGAATTTAAAGTAACAATACTAAGAAATTAACTACCCTCCAGGAAATGAATGAAGGCTGGACTTGATGGGTACAAGGTTGTGCGTGTTTCCTTGCCTTTCTATATGGTAAATGGTAAAGTAGTTACTTTACTGTAATAAAACACAATGACCAAGCCAAGTTTTGAAAGAACGAGTTTTGTTTTGTCTTATGACTCCAGACAGATAAGCGTTCGTCTAAGTGGACGTATGGCGGAGGGGCAGCAGGAAGCTTCGAGTATGTCTGGACCATAAACACAATGCATAGAGAAAAACCAGATTTGGCAAGAGGCCTTGTACTCTCAGATCCCATCTCTAGTGACAGACTTTAATAGCAAGACCATGCATACATTCTGAACATCCCCAAACAGTACGAACTGGGGACCAAATCCATAAATATGGAATATTTTTCAAATCACTGCATGTGGTCAGAAATTAATACTTAAAAAGAGTTCAAGACATGTTTTGTTAACAAATGATAATATGCAACCTGCCAAGCTTTAATAAATCTATATTCATATCAAGGTCATCTAGTAAACTAAAGATATGTTTTCTATGGAAAGAAAATTGCTATCAAAGCTGGTGATTAAAAAGGCATGTTTTAAAATTGTTAACACCACAGTGTAATCATCATTTAATATTTGTGAAATAGGGTACAAGCCCAAGAGAAGAATTTTTTTCAGTCTAAATATGGAGTACAGCTAACATTCACATACAAATTTTATCTGTGTCATTATTCTGTGATATTTTTCATTTCCTTTACCATCACCTCTATATACATGCTTGAGTCTTTTGAGACTTGGAAGCGAATATGGCTTTTATTTTTCCAAGTACTGAAATGATTTCAAGGATAAATATTGAAAAGCAACTGTGAGCAGGAATTTTGAATCTGAATCAAGAGCTCCATGAAAACGACTTCTTCCACTGGTTAAAAAAAAGAAAGAAAGAGAGAGAGAGAGAGAGAGAGAGAGAGAGAGAGAGA
>LOJH01062082.1:0-10907 GCA_001685095.1 Ellobius talpinus
ACATGGCTAACATAGATCAGAATAATGGGTTAATGCAAGTTATAAGAGTTAGCAAGAAGCCTGTGCTAATAGACCAGTTTTATAACTTATGGAGATCTCTGTGTGATTTTCTTTGGGGCATGCTAGTGGTGGGGTACTGGGTGGAACAGAAACCCCAACAAGCTGGCCCTCATGTTACAGGAGGGAAATGTGAGGAGGGGAGGAGTTGGAAATTTTTAATAATAATAAAGAAAATAAAAGGCAAAAAAACCCTTTGTTAGTAGAGATAATAAAACTATTGTATAATCTAACTACTAACATTCTATGCTGAGGTTTATATGGTGGCACAAATTTATATTGTTTTAGTTCAATTATTTTTCAATGAAATATGGTTATTTTCTCTCCTCTTTTTTATGGGAACAATATACTCCTATAAATGGCAAAAAATGAAAAAAGCATGTTAAATTTCTCAACTTCAAAAAATTCACATGCGTATTTTGTTACACTATGAATTCTTTGAGCAAAAAGAGTTTTAGTGTCTAAAATGCTTTTTATATACACAAATGTGTATATAAAATTTGTTAAAAGAAGAGAATGTCTCAAAGCTAAATAACTTATAAAATGGGCTACAAACACAAATGTCAAAACTCTTCATACCTCTCCAGTTCTGAGTCACAAACATGTTGTATGCAAGTTTATATATATTCATACCTTTACGACTGATATAAACTGAGCATGTGAAAATCTAATATACCTCTTTTTCTGGTGTTGGGATGAAGAGTCTAGGAATAAGAATATAAAAATGTAGATTCCAAAAGTAATGAGCAATAAATAAATATAAATGTAAATCTAGGAGAATGAGGGCTGGATGTCAGCAGCTTTCTCATTAACTTAAGGATTAACTACTAACAGTGGGTTACTCTGCTTTACAACCCATAGCTCTATTTGCAAAGTTAAAACAGCCCTCTGAAAACTTAGGGTCACTCTACAATCTGAGGATCAGCTTTAGATAACCCCCTGGCCACTCATGATCACAAATTGATGTGAGTTGAGTTAACTTTTAAATGATGTACATGACTTTTGACTTTTTGGTTTTATAGTGTCTCATTTTACAAAATACCACATGAAAGTAATTCATTTGTCATAGTTCAGGAAACAAATCGTCTGTAGCATTAAAACGATCTATACAATTATTACTGCTTTGTAAATATATTTATATTGGATGAAAGGGTAAAAAAATCAATGTCAAGTAAAATATGGCAGTCATAGAAAGAAAAGCACTGCATGCCTCCCTCCTGGGTGGAAACAAAGCAAAGCAACACAAAGAAGCACAAAAGCCTGGAGCAAAGTAGACTCATGGTCATGGGACTTCAGAAAGTACCCAGAGGCAGTGGGATTAGGGTGTAGAAACTGTTTATGGATCTGAAAAGTACAAGCTGTGTGCATGTGTGGTTGGTACATATTATTATCATGCATTAAGAAAATGTGTAATATCATAAGGATTAAAAAATCTAATGTGGACTTGACATTCAAATTTTCTGATGAGGTCATATTCCCAGTTAACTTTTATAACTAATATTTTGAAGTTAAAATAAAATACTATAGAACAGCACTACTAGAGCAGTTTTTTTTTAAAAAAAATATTTGCCCTCATCAAATAAACTTAATAGAAAATTTTAAAGTACACTTCATAATAGGTATGTTTACCCAATTCTCCAATATGTCAAACAAGGACTCCAAAGACTGTTGTCAGCTCAGTATGAACATACAAATACTAAACTGTGACTATGGATGTTCTGAAATTTATACTGAAGAGATATGAGCAGTAGTTGCTCAGAACAGATAGTATGCTAAAAATAGACAGAAAGGATGACAATACTCAAGTCCACCTTGATAAACAATGAGTTTATTGGAGTTATAAAATGCGGCATTGGTGACTCTACCAGCCACATCACCAAAAAGCCCATCTAAATATGGAGGCTCAAAGAGGATGGATGGCTTTTATTCTTTACATGCCTTGAGAGAAAGTGTGCCACAGAAGAGCCCCTCCTCTTAGCCAAAGTTTACTAACTGCACAATCTTAGGGAGCGATCTCATGAATCTTGTGATTTTCTTGGAAGTTATCTGTGTTCCTACATTGTTCTATGAAGGAACATTTCAATATAGAAGGAACAGTTACAATGCAAAGGGAAATTTGTAATTCTAATTTCTTTCCCTTCTTTAGCAGATGTCCTCACTCTGAATTATTCTCTGTATATTAAGTGTAAATAATATTTTGTCAGTCCTCAGAATAGTGGGGAAGAACTGAGAGAAATAGAGGGAGGGAAAAGGTAATCAATATAAATTATTTAAGAAAAATAATCTCTTCAATAAAAGAAAAAAGTGTTCTGATGAGATAGCTTTGGAGAACACATTTTATGTATGCTCAGTCATTTATAACAGACTAAAGATAATTTTCATAGAGCCAAAAATATTTTCTTTTATCTAATTAAGAAAAGAGCACATTATAGATGATGACAACATGTATTTAACATTGTTCAAATAAAAAAAATCAAAGAGTTGAACTAAAATCCTAAGGTCTGAGCTTTCTGTTATACCTCCTTTCCTTAGTCTCCTCTGTAACTCTGCTCATTCTACTGTGAAAAAAAAATCTCCTGGGCACCTAAAAACCAAGAATGTAATGTACCACTCAGCACATCTTGCTGACAGTTAATTCACTGTAGATTGGGTTTTCTAATATCCCACGTTCTAGGATAATATCTGAAATGTGTTCATCTGGTAATACTATTTATTCTAGTTACATTGAGATTCAAACAAATTATTGCTAGAGCAGATTTAACTCACTTTTATTAACAAGGCTTTTTTCTTGGTGTGGGAGATCCTTCTGTTTGTGTGTTGCTTTCATTGGTTAATGAATAAAGAAAATGCCTTGGCCTAGCTGATAGGTCAGAACTTAGGTAGGTAGAAAAGACAGAACAGAATTCTGGGAGGAAGAAAACAGTGTCAGAGAGACACTAGTTTAGATATATATTATGTATGAAATGTTGAAAACATTTAAAACATTATTTCACAGACAAATATGCTGTGCTGAATAATGATTTCCAAAAGATGTCTACATCATAGTCCTTGAAATCTAGAGAATATTGTCCCAAATCATAAAAGGAAATTAAGGCTGCAGCTAAAATTAAAGCTTCTAATCCAACATCTTAACCTTGAGATGTTGATCAGTTATTTATAATCCAGTACAATCATATAAGTTTGTAATAATGTAGTGCAGAAGACCAGAGATGTCAGATTGAAACATGATGGGACAGAATTGCTTATTATAAATAGTGTGTAAAGGAGAAAACAGAGTCAACATGAAGAAACATCATAAGAAGAGGAGAGTTGGATTGGGTGTAGGAGGGAAATATAAAATGTAATTGATGGAGGGGGGATAAATTATGTAAAGAATGTTTGAAAGCATCACAAGAAATCATATTAGCTTATATTTACCTAAATTACATATTACACACACACACACACAGGTTTGTGGCCCATTGGATGTCTTTGTCTATTTATCTATTAACTATGAGATAATGTTTGCTTTATTTAAATTTACTAACAATTTAATGATAATCTTCTTTGCTTCATCTGTTCATGGGTAGTTGCCATAGTAAATTCTTTTATGTACAAACATTTATAGATATAACATATCTTCCTCCAAAAGGACTTCTCAACATTATGGGTATTATTTCTCAACATTACACATAATCCTATTATTTTAAATTTTATTTTATTTTTATTTAAAGTATCCATTTCAACATGATGAATGCAGGTACCTGTGGAGTCAAGGAATGTCATACAGCCATGGAGCAGAAATTACAAGCAGTTGTGAACTACCTAACATGAGTGCTGGGAATGGAACTCAAGTCCACTAGAAGAGAAACACATACTCTGAAACACTGCTTAAGTTTCAGTATCTCTACTTCTTCTGCATTGAGTTGTATAAACAGAATGGTGGTTTTTGATGGTTTCTTAAAAAGCTTCTGTTTATGAAAAAACTGTGTTAAATCCCAGCTACCACATAGATGGTAATGGGGGTGGGCGGGGGAACTCGTAGACCAAGACATAACCCTGATGCTGCGGCAGGTCTGTACAGCACATATTGCCTGATTCTCAGTCTAGTATGGAGGGTGTGTTGACTTTGTGCTTTCACTGTCTTACTTGTTAAAATTAATCATGCCTGTTCCTTTCTACTTGTGCCCCAGCCTTAAACCTTACTGGAACACAAAACGAGACTTTTGCCACTAAGATTACACTGAACATGAAAGGAGGCATTTCCCAGCTTCTTGTTTCATTGAGCAATTGAATATGCAATTTTATTGCACTAAATATTTTATATTAAAATAAGCGGTGTATGTTAGCCCATAAATTTTATGAACCTTTCAAAGCATTGTATTAATTTGAGTATCATCATATAATCAACACAATTGAATGGAACCAATAGTGTCTACTTAAAAAACACTAATAATAATACATAATAGATGCTCAACTGAGGTTATTACCAATTAGTCATATTATATATAAAATCACAAATTTTTATAGTTATAAATATATTCTGTTACTTTTAATTACATGATATATTTGTATCAAGATAGGCTGTAATAAAAAGTTGACATAACATTAGACACAGTACAAAGCAATTTAATAGAATACTCAACACAATTAACATATATGTTGTGCTTGAGAGTAGAAACTTTGAGACCTTAAAAGTATGTGCAGTTCAGTTTTAATGGAAGCCAATATATTTAAGCTTAGTCTCTTCATAGTGCTATATAATCATATATAATCAGAGTAACTAATCAGGAATCTAAAATCATGAGTATTAAATGAGAGAAAACGTAGAAGTTCCTAATTCCTGTTCATGACAGTTTCCAATAAACAAAATGGAGGTTTTCTTGCTATTACTTCCCGGAAACCAACATTTGTGGTTTCTTGGTATGATCTTCTCAATGAAAATTTGATTGTCAAAATGACATTGACAAATGCTTAGAGAAGCATCAGTCACCAAATGACAATGATGTGTCTCTGATAATTATTGATTAAGTAATTTTATCTACGTAACACAATTGATGAGGTAATGGATTTGGGATTTAAATCTAAAAACTGAAGCTCTTATTGTTTTTACATATCTACCTTTCTTTTCCAATATTCATTTTCATACTATAAACAAACAAACAAAATTGAAATAAAGAAGAATTGATTTGCTGCAAAGTGCTCAGCTTTCAGCTGCCAATAATGATGAGCTCTAGGAAGTCAGTTAAAATTATGGATTGCAATTTGATTTTCTCTCCTTTCTGCTCTCCATCATCTGGTGAGGTATAAAAAGCAAAAATCACAAATGTTTGGGTATTTTATAGGACTATAGAATTTTTTTTCAAGTTTTTCTTTCATCAGTTTTGATTTATACTTGGTTTTAAAGCATATTGAGTCAAATTCTCATCTCACTTGAAGGAGGAGTATCCCTCATAAATTCTTGATATTGCCAGCTTTCACAAAAGAAAGGGTTGTTCTGGATTGCATTGTATATATATATATATCATTGTAGAGCTTGGAAAAACAATGGATGGAACAAGAAATCTATATTGTCTCTAAGTATAGAAATGTATGCATATATCATACACTCTCTAGAAAGATAAATCAACTGAAATCAACTGTAGTACCAAAATAGTGAACAAGAAAAATTGTAGGTTTTAAGGGTATATCATCAAAATTAGGTGGATAAATTTTTATCACTGATATTCAAACTGTATTGATTATAACTTTTTGGAAATAATTATCCTAATTATTTCATGAACTATCATTATCAGTAAGATATTACCATCCTTAGCAAAGCGTTACAAAAAGTTTAACTTCCCAAAACCTGTCAAAAAAGTCACATACATGTAAAAATTAGTAAGACAATATTGGAAAAAAAATCCAAGTCTATGTTCTACAGTTACACTGCTGTGAGTTTTCAGACTTGGAGATTCTAGCAATTCCACTAGTGAATGAAAAGTGAAAGCTGGGAAAGAGTACATTTTGGTCTTTTTTCTTTTCCTATTTCATATAAAATTGGGTTTATACAAGGAAGGGAGAGAGCCCCTGCAAACATCCTCCACTCTACATATTTCAATATATTTAATAACAAGAATTTTTGGTGTCCATGGATCTTGTCACTTCCTACTTTGGCAGGTTACACTTGTACATAGTGAAGTTCATTTTTTAACTTTCTAGTGATGACAGTTATTTTCTTTGTTGAATTTATAAGATTATTAGCTACCATGTGATTGCTGGGAATTGAACTCCAGTGTTCTTTATGCTTTGGGAAATCTCTCTGGCTTTAGAAATGTCAGGTTCCATCATTGCTTCATGATGGTTCAATAAATAATTATCCATTCTTGGGTCCAGCTCTGGATGTTGTTGTCCTTAGAGTCAAATGTGAATATCTTTCTACTTTGCAGCATTTCTGAATATACTAATACTATGCATAATCACTCATCTTTAGTATTAGGTATGTGATTTTCTTCACTTTCATTTAAGATTAATATTATTCCACTGTTATTTATTACAAAAGGTTATCTAAAATATATTGAAAATGTATTGTGTTAGTCATATTCTGTAACTCTGACTCTCGGATAATTTTGGAAAGTGCAGTAGAAAAAGGTTCATCAGAACAAGTAGAACTTTGTACTCTAATAAAATTTGGACAGCAGTGATAAAAGCTGCCAGCATTTGAACATTGTATATATAGACATATAATATATACATATATGTGTATATATTTTATAGTCCAGAATTAAAGGAGAAACACACACACACACACACACACACATATATATATATATATAGTATGTCTATTATTTGTTTTACTAAGGGTGAAATTTGAAAACAAGATGGCTGTTAAAAATAATGCAGGTAGCAGCAGAAAGATTGTCATCATTACTGAACTATTAAATAGAAACACATTTGTGGTTGTTCATGCACCAGTGAGCCCTAGACACACAGCTCTGACTCAGATTGTGACATTCGCACTTAGAATCTCATTATGAGAACAAGTTCATTTTCAAATGGGAAACAATTTGATGAATTATTACTTTGGGCATCACTGTACCCCTGCATTTGGACTGTATGAAGGGGCAAATTTTTATGAGAATGCATCCCACTGATATGCAATAATCATAAATGATCCAATTGACATCATTGATGATGTAGTTTCTTCAATATCGTTAAATTAGACTTTTCTTTTTATTGCTAAATTCAAATATTCATTATATGTATATGTGCATGCAGATATGTTCTGGATCACTTATGTAGTTTCGTTTTATGAACTATCATTATAAGATATTCATTGTTTAAAATAAAATTTTTGCATCTTTATCTAAATCCACACTATCATTTATAATAATCCAGGTAATTTGCTACTTTCTGTCTCATCACATACTCTGCATCATAGTTCCCAACACTTGGTTCCACAGGAGGAAACTTGAAGTGTTTATGGGTCCTGTCTTTATTTACTGGACATTGTCTTTGCAGTTTTTCTTACATAGTGAAGAGGTTGTCATTTGCAATACAGAAAAGACTTGGAACTAATTTCCTTGCTGAGTTCCATCTCAAACTACTGTCTGCTTAATATGTTATCTAAGGATTTATGAGTAGCCAGAAAACACCTACTATTTTGTGATTTATTCCATCACTAAGAAAGGTGCCAAATTTGATGTGTGTTCTCTAGAAGTGGGCATAGACTGAAATACCAAAAGTTTTGCAGCTGTTCTTATGCGCCTTATAAATTTCATACTTTTGCTTAACTTGAAGCAAACTTCCAATAAGTGTATTTCTTTCTTGGTAATGTATTACATTGTGGAAAACTGCATTATACAAATTACGTATTATGAGAGATGATCTTACTACAAGTAGACATTTAAAAAAGATGGTTTCTTCCACATTGCTTCTTTTTCTGCAGGTTTGTAAATATAGTCATGTGTGGTGGTACTGACAGATGTTTTAACAAAGAAATCCCATTTTGAATGTCATCAATTTAAATTTAATTCTGTACAACATCTGATATCCTGAAGTAGACAGATAAAAAATTGGTATTATTGTGAATTGTTCTCAAGTGACACATCAGTGAAGAAAAGCATGTTGGAAATAAACATTCATTAGCTACTCTTCTATTCAGGTTTAGATATATGCAAATCATGTTAGGTATAAAGTTCCTGACCTCTTCTTTTTTTAAACTTTCTTTTTATTTAGTCTTTGTGTCTTTCATATCATGCATCACGAACCCACTCCATGCCTCACACTGCCAGAATAAAACAAAATAAAATTTAAGAGAAAATTTTTTTAATATTTTAGGGATTTTATTAGACAAATCAAGTATAAGTAGTGATTGAAAAAATTATGTAGGCAGAGTCAAATAAAGACAGGAAAAGTAAAATTCAAATTTCTGTGGACATCTCTTAATAAAACATATACAACTTACACAAAGTAAAAGGTGACTTTTTAAAATTTAATAAAAAACAGGAATTTTATGAGATTTACACACTTTAACAATTTTTTTCAAAGAGAAAAAATTGGGGAAAGGGGAGAAAATCAAGTCCTGAAAGCTACAGTGGGACACTGTGAATTAAACAATGCACCCCTTTATCTATACACTTTATAGGCAGGCATTCATTGTGAAGAATTTTTGGTCTGGTTGGTTCACAGTAAAGCATCCATATAACTGTAATTGCCTAATCCTAATTAATATTACTAACAAGGCATAGATAAATGATATATTTTACATTACACTTTATGATAAAAAATACTACTGAAAAAAGGTAAATAGTTGTTTTTCTAAGAATAGGCATTTCCAATATCAACATACAAACCCTTGCCCTAGTTGTGAACTGTAACATATGTGTTCATGTTAAGCTGCTTCATATTAATTTAGTGCATCTTAATAGCTATATTTTCCATTGTTAGTTACAACAGTAGTTCAGCTCATATTAGTCATTCTTTGTTTTTAAAACACAGTAGTTTTTAAATTCACTATGACATGTTTTCTGTAGTTCAATGATATGGATTAATTTTGACTGGAACATTAGATTTATTGTGATCTTTAAAGTAAGTTTTATGGTGATAATATTGCTTTATTAATTATATAAGACACAAAAATACTTGATTAAGTATAATTTTGATGAAATGAGTTTTGCATTTAAGTTAACATATAAAATTTACAATATATACATTTCCTTCACTGATTGTCTAACATGTTCTCTCTATCTCATTCAGTCTCTCTCTCTCTGTCTCTCTCTCTCACACACACACACACTTTTCTCTTAAACATCAATCATCAAGCACTGAATTTTATGAATAATGCACTATTAGGGATTTATATAAATTAATGATTTTGTAAGTATTATTAAACAAGCCACAGTAGATATTTTAATATTCTAACTTGATTGCCACTTCATTGATTTCCAGGTCACTGTATTCCATAATTTAATAAATAATTCTAATGAGTTTAAAAGTGAAATTGGATTATAAACTCAGGAATAGAATATTTTCCCTTAGTTTGAAAACTGCATATAGAGTGGTAAAAAAGCCATGTGCATCTTCGTATGATATAGAGTACTAAGTGACATTTGACAAAAAAGGTTGAAATAAAGGGGGAATCAATGATTCAGAATAAAGGATGAGAAATTGCAATTTTTCCCTGTGGGATATAATACATGGCAAAATCCTCAACAGCTGAGAAGATAATAGATGTTGTATATCCATCTGGAATGCCAAATGCATGGCATACAGCAATACGTAAGGGCAAACAGATGGGTAGTTTACCCTTTGTACTGTATTCCCAAGATCTAAATTATTTGAATAGCTAAGGGCACAAGAATCTGATATAATAGCTAAAGTTTGTGGTAATAAACAAAGAGAAAGAAAGATTATCAATCTTAAAAAAGGTTATGATCACAACATATATTTTTTGAAAAATAAATCAAAAAATAACTAAATATTTTTATGCAGTATATGCAGTAATTGTCCAAAGCATTGACTCTTTTAGCTTGTAATAACATTAGTGGTATGTCTTACCAATTACAAGAACTGTATTTTAATCCATTGAATTTCAACTGCATAAAATCATGTAGGGCAATATTGAGATGACAGTAAAGATAAAATTTCATTGAAAATTTCCATTTAGTTCAGAATTTTTAAGTATTGGTGATTCTCAGTATCATTAATAGTTGATATACATTTTGTTTCTTGATGTCTACAAAGTAAATTTAAGGTAGAGAGTCAAGAAAAAAAGTAGTCATTAAAAGCAACTAAATAATAAATTTCTTTGTAAACCAAGTCAATGAAGTAGGAGATGTGTCTTAAATCAAAAGCCTTATCATTAAAACAAGTTTTAAAGAAAATGAATATGTAATATATTTGATGGGGGAATCTTGATAAAATAAAGGGATTATAGTTATTTCTGAAAGTTGGAAATTATGTATGAGTTTTCCACATTTATAATTATTAGGAACAATTTTAATGTGCATAGTAAAATATAAGCCTTATTTATTTGGGATAACCAATTTTGATAAGTTAGAATTTAGTTATATGTAGAAGAAAAACTTTTTTAACAAGTAAAAGTATGTTTTTGTCTCCCTCAGAAGATTAAAACAAAATCATCCAAGAATCCACTTACATTCCTTCCCAGGCAACTTGATAGATTAACAGAGATTAAGCAAAGTATTTTTTCTGGCAGGCTGCATTTTTGTTGATACAAAAAGGAACCAATCATTTTATTATTCATCTTAAAATATAATATTATTATGAGTCTTAAAGAAATCACACACATAAAATTTATACATGAAAATCAATCACTCAGCACTACTTTAAATTTTTACTGTGTATACCCACTCCTCAATAGTTTTTTT
>LOJH01062083.1:0-10907 GCA_001685095.1 Ellobius talpinus
GTGAATTAAATTCTGAACATGCTCTCAGCCCAAGACAATTCTGATAATGGGTAGTATTTATACTATTTCTGTTGAGTTAAGCACAATTATATTCTCTGGATTAAAAACAGGGCATCCTTATGTTTTGAGGTCACACGTCCTGTTAAGAGTTGATTCCAAACCTTCCTGAAGCTTTCTGGACAGTACATACAAAAGTCCTTGATGTGATAACTGACTCCCTAGCAGTTTTCCCAGACTTCAGTCTCAGTGAGGGGCTGGGGATCCGGGATCTCTTCCCGGCTAAGACTATAGAAGTCTTGCAAGCTGCACTACTGACTCTCAGAGTTGTGAAGATAAATGAGATCCAAGGAGGTAACATTTGAAAGAGGCAAGCAGTGGGTAGACAGCCACATGCTGCTTGAAGAGGACTCCATGAAGAACACAAGAAAGCTCACCTGCTTCAGGAGACGTTCACCTTTCCTAGACTGGGGTGTGTGTGTTGGGGGGGGTGGTAGCCGGCTGCTTTCATACTAAAATGTGAATTTTGGCAGACTCACCCAGCATGGTGGTCATGCATGCTGGGGCCCAGAGAGCACTGAGGAGGTTGCTGTAAGTGCCCAGTCCAGGAGGAAGTACATGGAGGAGGCAGAAGACACTGGCCCAGGCTTGAGTACAGGACAGAAAGACATCCTTGTGGTTTTCCTGTGAAGGTTCAGAACCTCCTTTTTATTACGGGTCTTCTTTCTCACCACCCACATGTCTCTTCAGGGGAAGGAGAGTTCATTTGCTTCCTGCATTCTTTCAGAATCTTTTTTTCTTTTACAATTACTGGACCTCGAAATAATCACCTGGCTAAATAGGGAGCTGGAGACGTAAAGGTTTTCTTACAATAGAGAAGTGCTCAGACAGAGCTCGTAACAGAACTGTGTATGTCCCAACAAACTAATCACAGGTTGCAAATGTTCTAAGTAGAAGTCATATTTATTATTCTACATGCAGTCTAGCACCAGGATACTTAAACATGTTTAGAATGTTTACATCAGCTTACACATCACTGACCTCAAAGCCAGTGTTTTAAAATGATTTTTTATTTGTATCGTGTACGCATAGGTATTTTGTTCGCATTTATGTTGGTGTGCCATGTACATGCAGTGCTGGAAGATTCCAGAAGAGGGCACTGGAACCCTTATAACTGGAGTTACAGCAGGTTGGTAGTGGCCATGTGGGTGCTGGGAACTGAGCTCAGGTCCTCTGGCTGTTCTTAACTTGAGCCATCTCTTCAGTTCCACCCAAGGCCAAGGTTATAACAAACTGTTGACCACCTCATATAGCTTCCTGGATAGCATACTGGAAGTGGAAAATGGAATAGCCATGTAGGTGCACCGCCAGCCCACCATAAGTGTGGGATATCTTATTAACCCTAGGCTGGAAACTGGCTATTTTTACATCTGAATAATTTTCTTCAAGTTCTAATTCTAAGTCCCATTCTTCCCAGCCCATCTTTTATTGGAATGCTGTAAATGCTAGGCTCAGACAGTAGACTGTGGACAGTGGAGAGCTGTATCTTTTTAAGGAACACATTTAGTATGTCACATCTTTGAGGTTAATGCTCCATGGTGTAACTGGAGAGGAAACAGACCTCTGAGCTGGATGTGAGCCATAGCCCTAGACAGGTGATCCTGAAAGAATTATTTTATACTCTTTCCATTTTCTCATCTCTATGCTGGGATAGTGACATCATACTGACTCTACAGACATGTCTCTATTTCTGGCCATCAATCATAATGGCTGCCCCAGGTAGTGAAGAGAAAGGAAGCACAGATGTGCCACAGCCTCAGACGACGGACAGGGATTCTCACAGAGCAGGAAGGGAAATGGCGGTTCTGTGCAGCTATGGCAGAAATCAGCCAGCACCACCCAGGGTTACAGAGTAGTAGTGAAGGACAGATGGGCTTCCGGTTTTCCTGGCTGACTTAGGTAAGGTGAGCACAATCTCATTCAGAACAAAATGCAAAGGGTCTCTCCTCATAACATCTCTCCTGTGTTCCCACAGCCCTCCCTGGAGATAAGAATTGGCCTCTGTCTGGGGCTATCCTTCAAGAACATTCTAACACAGTTATATGGTCTATGTACACAGGTGTCTATACAGACATTTAAAAACTTTATGATAAGAAGCTAAACCTTACAGATAAATGGTTTGTACCTTGTGAATACATTTTATCCAATTGTAGACTTTGCCACTGTGAGCCTGGATCAGCATCTTTTGTTTTCTCTTCCCTGCACAAAACCCTATCTCTCTGGGTTGAAATTAAACAGAATTTTCTCTCTCTAGTCACACTTGATGTTAGTAGATCTCACTGTGTGCAATTTTAGCCTTTGTCAGTTTTATTCCCTGTGATTCTTTCTACCAGCAAGGCTTGTTATGAGTTGAATAGACCCGTGACAGTTTGCACTGGGATCTCAGAAAGTTCATGAGGAAAGTCAGAGCAGCTCTATCCTCCTTGTGCTTCAGGGTTTCTCTGGCGCTCAACCCTGTGTGCTCCCGTTCTTACTGCCATGGGGCACAGAGCCGCCAAAGTGGTTCAAAAGACAGTCGGTGTGCCCTGAGCCACTCTGAGAAATGAAAAAGCTGCATGAGTCAGTAAAGACATAAAGACATGTCTGTGAAACAGAAATGATCTGGCACTGGGGACGCCAGCTTCCTGGCAGAGGACACTGCAGTCACTCAGAACGTTTCCCTCTGCCTCTCTGGTACACTCACTTGACAGAGGCTCAGGCTGGCTTCTGGGATGGCACTCCGGGTGCTTAACAATAGCCCCACATTTCTGTAAAATCAGAAAGTAAAAATAGCTGTTAGGTCAAAGAAAAAGGTTTACATATACTATGTATGAATTCTTTATACTAATGAAGTCATACAAACCATTTTTAAAATAAATACTTAAAAAGCAATTAAAGACATCTAAAAGAGACTTACAGCAGGAGAGAATCCATGAAAATGAAGTTACAAGCCTAGAGGCAGCCCTGGTACAAAAGCCCCTAGGAAAATCCTGGGATAAAAGCTGCCCTGGTAAGAATCCCTAGACAATAACGTTCCCTGCCCCGACAAAAGCAAAGCTGGTTTGTTTAGAAATACTCTACGTTTCTGTGGCCAATATTTCCTCGTTTTCTTGCAGGGTAAAGAAGTTTGAAGACCAGACCATCTGAGTGGAGTCTGGCCTCCCGACTGCCCTGGTCTTGGCTGGCCCCAGAGAATGTGGTGGTTGCATCTCCAGGCCAGGTCAGCTTAGACACATGGAGGAACTAGCCACTCTACTAGGTCTTTCAGCTGGATGTCACGTCTGTCTTTGTACCTCATCACTTCCTCCAAGGGTTCCAGATACCTGCTGTGGGAGGACCCTTCACAGCCTGTCAAGGTGGGAGCTGAGGTAGGACTGTGCTTATTAAAGGCAGGGTCAAAGAGATGGCCGAGCAAGGTGCTTACAGCCCAGCCTGGCAACCTGAACTTGCTCCCTGGAGCCTGTGTGATGGAAGAAGAGCCTATTCTGAAGAGAAAGTTGCCCTCTGAGTTCCATATGCATGCATGGCACACAGTTACCCTCCCCCACAACAATAAAATGTAAAACAATTTATTATTTTTCATTTATTTATTTTGTTCCTTTTCTTGATGTTTGTGGATTTCACATCATGCATTCTGAATCCACTTATCTCCCCACTTCCTTTTATCTGCCCTCTGCCCTTGCAATCTCCCTGTCCCAAGACTGAAAAAAACCAAACTCCAAACCAAAGAAGCAAAACAAAAACAAAACATAAAAAGAATCTTATTGGGAGCTATGAACCCCGCAGATCCTGAATTTTTGGTAAACAACTTGTAATGCTTGCAGCTGCTCTGAGCACGAGACCCTCCGGAGTTCTTGATGGCAGGAGAGTGGTTTCTGTTGGGTTTGGCTGGGGCGTGGCTATCAGTTAAGGATCCCTATATAAGGAGCTCTGGTACACAATAAAGGGGGCATTCTTGGGGCATTCCTGTTTCAAGGATGACTCATGTCTCTGTCTGTGTGTCTTTGTGTGTTTCAATTTCCAGCCCCTTGCCTGGTTCACGATCTGTATGGTAGAGCATAGAGCACAGATGGACGTGGTGCGTGACAAATCTTATAAAACAGTACTGGTGTATGTATCATAATGGGTTATTTGTATAGCTATGCATGCCACCCCCCCAAAATTCAAATTTAATATGTTTCTGTCTGATAAAATTTCTGTGAGACGTAAAATAGCATGATTTTTTTTCTTGTGAGATGTCATTTCATTACACACCTCAGACTGACCTCAAAGTCCTCACCAACCTGCCCCAGGCACTCCAGCGCTGAGGACTCCAGCCAAGGGCCAAAGTGACTTCAAGTGCATCTCAGTCTCCTTCAAGGCTGCTCCCCACTTCTCACCCCTCTTCAGTACCTGTCACCCTTCTGAAAAGTTGACATCTCGACAGGAATGTTGAGGGCCAGTGGCCGTCTGCTTTCCCAGAACTTCTCTGCTAAGGCAAAGGGGCTGGTCTGGATGATTTCTGTTGGTGTCTTCCAGGAGACCCATTCTTCTAGCTCCTCCACTCTTTCCTTTTGCTTTTCTTTTTTTAAGGGCACTGTTCTAAAGTGCCCACCCCCATGTTGAGGCCTGCTTACTACCTTGGAGGTGACAGCCAGAAACAGCCCCTATCCCCTGGACTTAGTTCATTTTCTCTCCAACTCTCCGTCATTACACACTCTCTGCTTAACACTCCCTGTTCTCCCACAGGGCTCTTCAAAACAGACGTGACCTCAGAGTGATTTACTCGTAGTGATTACATCATGGCTTGGCAATTTGACCTTTTCTCCCACCAGTTAGAAGTAAGAGTGTTGTTTTGTTCAATAAATAAATGCATAGCTTCCTTCACAGGCAGGCAATAGGAAGACTGGGTGAGAGGTGGTTATGTTATGATTAATGAACTGTTTGCATTTGAGTCAAGATAAATTGGGCAGTTTGGATGTGCTGTGGATTTGCAACATCATGCTGATCTGCCCACGGGAGCTCTGTGGGTCTGTGACATCCTATGCCCCCAAACAGATAGTGCTGATGAAATTTCTGGGAGCCAAATAATGCTTCAAAAATAACGCATTGTATTATGTACCCATTGTTACCTCTCCAGTGCTCCATTGTATTAAGAAAGGAGTCAGTCTCATCTGCAAATTATACATGCACCTGCTCACACAACTGGTTACTTAGAAAGTGAACAAGCTGCTTGGTAAGCTCTCTTCTGTTGGGAGATTTCAAGGCGCACCATGCTCTTGTCACTTAACACCTTATCTTGGAGCTAGTCCATATTAATACTTTTAGGATAATTTTAGACTCATAGAACAGTTGAGCCTAAAATGGACAGCATCCATCAGCTTCCTGCATCTCCAACAGAAATAATCCCTCCTCCCATGCCCTTTAGTAGACTGGCTCATTTGTTACACTTGATGAGCCTATAACTAGCATAATACTGTTGCCTATAGTCCATGGTTCCCATCTAGGTTCACCACCAGCGCTGTGCACTGTGGCTTTGGATGGGTGTGTAGTCACAGGAATCCACCATTATGGGGACATGGGGAGCGGTCTCTGCCTACCATAGTTTAGGTGTGAAGTGTCCTGTGAAGGCCTAGGGTTAAAGGTTTGGTCTGTAGCCTGATGAGCTGTTGAGAGGTAGTGACATTTAGGTGGAAAGTGTTGACCGTTGCATGATTTGTACCTTTATGTTATGATCCCAGCCACTTCTTGAGAGCCATGAGGTGAAGATAACTCCTTTGTCATGTGCTCCCACTGTTAGGCACCATGGATCACAGCCCCAAAACAATATGGACAAGTGACTACAAAGCTACATTATTTTTTTATTTTCATTGATCATCATCATTATCGTTGTCATCATCATCACCATTACCACCACCACTACCACCATCTTCATCACCATTATTATTTTCACCATCATTACCATCATCACCATCACCATCATCATCATCATCACCATCATCACCATCATCATCACCATCACCATCATTATCACCATCATTATCACCATCATCACCATCATCACCATCATCATCACCACCATCATCATCATCACCACCGTCATCATCATCACCATCATTATCACCATCACCACCATCATCACCACCCTCATCATCACCACCATATCATCATCATCCTTGTGTGAGCTATGCATACGCCAGCAAGTGTACCATGGTGTGCCTATGGAGGGCAGAAGACAACTTTGTGGAGTTGAGTCTCATCTTTCACCTTTACATGGGTCCTGGAGATTAAACTCAGGGCACTAGGCTTGTGTGGCAAGTTCCTTTACCCACTGAGCTGGCCTGTTGTCCCTGCACCTAAATTTTTGACTCTGTGAACCCAAATAAATTTTTTTTCTTTTAATTTGATTATCTCTGGGATTTCATCAAAGGGACGAAAAACTGACTGATAACTATCCCTCCCACCCACACACACTCCATGATCCCTTCATTTGCCCATTCTCCTGGACACCATTCATCATCACTGCAGTTTGACTTTCTCTAGAACCTTGTAGAGTGGCAGTCACACATGATGCCACCTTTCCAGACGGACACTTTTCATTTAGTAATGTGTATTGAATTCTCTTCCAGGTCTCTTCCTGGTTTGATCAGTCATTTCTTTTTATCACTAAATAGCACTGCATCATCTGATTGCAAAAGAGTTCCTTTACCCGCTCATCCACTGAAGACCACCCCGAGTCTTCTGATTATCAGCAATTATGGATAAGGAGTCTGTAGCATTCATGTGCAGTGTTTTATGTAGACAGCTTCATACTCCTGTTTTTTTACAACTGTATCATTCCACATTATGAAGATATTTCATAAGCCTCTACCTTTAATGAACATTTAGGCTATCCCCAGACTTTTGACACTACAAATGATGTTTTAATGCACAGCCTCCATAAATGCATTCTGAAGATAAATTCCTATGAGTGGAATTTCCAGGCCAAAGGGCACAAGTGTGTCATGATTTCCATGTATATTTCTAAACTGACCTCTACAGAGGTTGTAAAAATGTACCCTCCCCAGCAGTGTGTGAGAGCCCTGATGTTCCGTGGCTTCTGTTATTCTTTCCTGATGAACTCTTTCTCCATCCATATCTTCCCATGACCCTGCACGAAGGGTAGACCAGCTGTCTATTGGCCCTATGCAAACCAGCTGTGCCGACATCTCTCTTCTTTTGTTCAGTGATGCTCTTGGTCACGGGTTCAATGGCACTGGCGAGCAGAAGTTCTTCCTGAAGCACCTTCCATTAAGGGTCTTCCAAAAGGCATGCACACTTATTGGTAGATAAACAGCAGCTTCTCACTAAATGTCTAAGGGCAACCAATCATAACAATTCTTGAGTACTTTTGCAAAGCCCTAAATCTAATTAAGAATATCTGAAGCTACTGACTAGACCACACAGTATTAACACATGAGTCAAATGATGATGATCAATCCAGAAATTCTGAATGTATTGGGCTGCTGTTTATTGTGTTCTGGGCACCACAACAAGAAGTTTTAGAGTCCTCCGAGTTTTATGAGTTAGATGTTATAGTACCAGCAGATTCCTAGAGGCTCTGGAAGAAGCCTACCACTACCTTAGCCATAGGGACTTGATAGAGAAACAGGTGAGAGCATGAGGTCGTGTGAGAGCTGACACTATCAGCTGTATGATCTACTCTGGATTCCCAGCTTCCTGTGCTGTACTGTGGAGTGGCAGACACAGTTTCCAGAAAGTTGCTCAGAGTTCCTTGTGATACCTGCCAGAGTTCAGAGAAGCCTCCTGCCTTTGTTCTTCCAGCAACCCATTAAAGCAAAGGTTTGGTTGGGTCTTTTTGTACTCATCCATTTAGGTACTCTCATTTCTCTACTGTCTTGCCCAACTTTCTCAGAGGCAGCTTGTAGAAGTCCTAAGTGGTCACCTGTGTTCTGTAAATGGCGTTTAAAAAAAATCTAATCAGCTGTAACTATCCCAGGGGCCTTAGTTTCACTTAGAAGTAAAATGGTGTAAGTCATAAGAATCTTCCTGGGATGTCAGTTGAAGCTGCTTTCTTTCAATAATAGTTGCATATAAGGGAAAACAGTTTAAGTTTTATGGGCTTCTGTAGGCCATCCAGCACAATTACTATCCCCACACAACACAGGCCCATTTTAACATATCAGCAATGAGCAGCTTCTTTCATGTATTTGCTGTTAACCCATGGGCCACCCCTAGTTCGCCGGCAAGATACAGAAAATCTATTGCCTCCAGGGATCATTGGAGAGAACAAAAAGAAAGCATTAATCGTTGGCTTTTGAGCGGCAAAATCTGAAGTCCAGATGTGAAACAAAAGACTCAGAAGATTATATGATCAGAAAGAGTCAGTTTTCTAAACCACCGGACACTAGATAAAAATTCCTTCAGCTTGAGGGAGAGAATGAAAGCAGAGCATGCCTAAAGGAGCCTGAGGAGGCAGGCAGTGCTGTTCTCTCTCAGAAGTTCAAACCCATGAGGAAGAAGGGGGAGGGTGAGAATGCAAGACACCTGGGCACAGCCTGGAACCCCCCCATCAGGAGCAATCTCGCTCACCTCAGGCAAATGGGACGGCCCTAGTCTAGAGAGGGTAGGAGCATTAGCCCTGGTGGCAGAGCTGGAGGCAGCTACAGAGAAGATGAACAGTGAAGGCAGGCAACAATCTCAGAAGACAGTGAGCCTTAAACAACCTCACTTTGGGCCCCAGAGGAATGTGGAATGATCCCGCCAGCCTGTTTATAGAGACCATCTGAGGAAACAGAGCTCTTTGATGTATGCTAGTGAATGTCGGGGCACCCACATAGCCAGGAGTCCTATAGCAGATTCTCTGTGCACAGAAGGCAACAAAAGTTGACAAATCCACAGTGTAGACTAAGAAATTCTTAAGCAAAGGGTAGAGCCATGCAATGGCTGAGATTAAGTTTCATCTTTAGGAAAAGTAGAGGTAAGAAAAAGACCTTCTTTAAAAGATAGTCACAGATAAAGTCTTCTGGGAACTTTACCAGGAATGAATGTACACTATAAGAGATGAGATGCCCTCCCTTGGAGAGAGAAATGGAGGGAAGTAAATAAACATTCCTGCATTGACCAGAGCATATAGAGAAAGCTGAAAAACTGTTTCCCAAGATTCATCACCATACAGTGTCCTGCTGTTTTGGACTCCCGTATGACCAGCACCGGGTACATGCCTGCTAAGTTGCTTTGGGTTCTGTCATGCTTAATACTCATGTTTCAAGCCCCCCATTATTGTATCATAGTGCTTAAGAAAATCAATTCTAGACCAAACTAGCATTAAAATCTTATCTGAATCTCTCTTTTTCTGTCTTTTTCTACTCCCCCACACTTAAAAAGACTACAAAGGTAGCCACAAGAGTAGAAGATCCCCACATATCTATCACACAACTTTAATAGTTATTAACTCAGTCAATTTTGTTTCATTTATATAATAACTCATTCCCACATGCTATGGTATTTTGAAGGACATCCCTGAAAACAAATTATATACTTTTGTTCATAACATCTTGGTATACATGTTTAAAGTACAATTAGTTGAAACAAATAAATCTACAATGCGGTTATTAAATTTAAAAATTAAAACTAGGCATGTGATGCCCATTTGCAATCCTAGCATTGTGAGCAAAGGCAGGAAGATCAGGGGTTTGAAGCTAACATGGGCTACCTAATGAGCTCCTGTCTCAAAAGGATATTGAACATTAAACTGATTCTTTAACATCATCAAATATGCAAATATTGCTTTTATTTACAATTACCCCAACTTTCCCAGTGTTATACTTCTTATTTCCCAAACAATGGCATTCACTGAAGGGGGTGGACAGAACTATTGAGTCCCTTAGTATATACATTCTGCTTCCACTCCCTCCCATGTAATCATTGCTTAAATAACCCTGACCCTTTGTCTTGAAGAACTTCCCACAGTTTGAGTTGTCTGATTGCGTCCCTAGGGCTTTGCTCCTCTGTCCTCTGGGTTTCCTGTCTTTAGATCCAAGAATCTTAGCCAGATGTTGATTCTCATGTTTGTTTTGATTTTTTTTTGGTGTGTGTGGCGGGGAAGGGCAAGAGAAGTCTTCATCTGTGCTGGTATCTTTTCCAGCAGGTAGATCACAACATTTGGTTGTCTCTCTCTCTTAGTATAATTAGCAACTATTTATGCTTGTTCTGGATAGCAAGGTAGTAAGAGTCTTATTTTCACGTATTTCCTTTAGGCATTAGCCACAGTGATGTATAAAAAGAATTTTCCCCATCAATAGTCAGATACCTAAAGGTATACTTATTTCAGGAAAGCCAGATAAATCATTGATTTTTTTTCAAAATAAAGAGCTCATTCCCTCTAATGATGACTAATTGGTTGCTTTTGTTTTATGGTATCATTATGAAACTACTCATGTTTTTATGTGTCTTTGATGGATTTCAACTTACTGTAGCTCTTTACGTATGCTCAGCGTTTCTTGTTTTCACCCCGTGGTAGTCCATGATCTTGGTTTCTGTGTCTGAAAAGAGGGGTTTCCTGTGAGGTAGGCCTTTCCATTTTGAAATTAGGTAAGTTTGGTACAAACTGGGAGAAGCTTGCTATATTAACCCTCCTGGTCTTTCTGCTGACTTGGGTAACATAAGAAATTCTAAGTTCATACTGTGGATTTGCTGCTCTAGATTTATATTTAGCTATTTCTCTAAGAATAATTGATTCTCTGACTGGGGAACAGATTTAAAGGACTCAATCTTCTGGCTTCTATTAAACATCAACTTTTGCTTTTTGTATTCATGGTCTCTTAATGTCTACAAACAACTCAAGAAACTTGACATCAAAAGAACAAATAATCCAATAAAAAAATGGGGTA
>LOJH01062086.1:0-10906 GCA_001685095.1 Ellobius talpinus
ATTTTTAAATTGGGTTAATTAGAGTTTTAATGTCTAGTTTCTTGAGTTCTTTTAAAAATTACTTTTCAATATACTTTTTATTTTTTGTACCAACCCCAGTTCCCACTCCACCCCATACTCCCACCCCCCACCTTTCTCTGCCCTATTCACTTAAACTCCTCACCAGAGGGTCTGTTAGAGCTGTGTGAAATCTCATTCATTTTCCTAATGCAGTCCAGTGCTATTGATGTCTGAAATTTTAAAGCCAGGTCTTTACACAGCTATGTTTAGAGACAGGATCCACTCCTTTGGCATCACAGTGTCTTTGTCCTTCTGTCCATCTATAAACACATCTTACATCATGAGAAGTTGGCCTGTAAGGTTTCACCATACACATGAACACAAACATTTATACATGCATATACTATGAGGGAGAGACTCATCTCATTCTTTTAAAAACGTCGAATATTAAGGGCAAGAGATATAGCTAAGTTGGTAGAATGCTTCCTCTTACAGGAAACTCTGGGTTTAGTCTATAGCATCTCCTCAAAACGGCACTTTGGTGTGCATCTGTAATCCTAGAACTTGTGAGCAGAAGCAAGATCAGAGATTCAAAATCATTTTCAGCTACAATGATTTTGAGGCCAGCTTGGGCTACATCAAACCCTGCTTCAAGTATACATAATGCATATACACATATATGAGTATATTATATATCATATATATTTAGTGATATATAGCATATGTTATCTAAAAGTGCCTTCTTACTCACTATATATGTCCACATACACGATTCACTTAACCCTAACAATGACAGCCTCTGTGTAAACATCACTGCTTTGATCACCTTCCTCATTTTATGAGGGACTATGTGCCCATGGAGGGGTTGATCATCTTCGTGAGAATTCAGAAGTAGTTTACTTGCGAAATTGGAACTTAGAAACAGATCACCCATCTGTGAAGCTCAGATCTTTCCTAGTCTACAATGTTATTGCATTTCACTGTGACTCACAAGATTCTCTGAGAGAGGGCCTGCTTGTAAGCTGGCCACCATTAGTGAAATGACATTAGCTAAATATGATTACATCTTAATGTCCCCTGAAAGGTATTAGACTAGCTAGTTAAGACACAGTGAAGGGAAAAGCAATTATCTATTGAAATATGAATCTCTTGATGAGAGCTGGAAATCGTATCTTACTATCAGGATGCTTGTATGGAATTTTAAGAAATCCAAATTGAATAATTATTTCTTAGAGTGTGGTGTAGAATTTCAGGGAGGCTACCTTCAAGGCCTTCAGTTGAGTGGAACAATTAGAATGGAACATTCTTCAGGACGAGCACTTTCACATAGCCAACTCATTCTAGAGAGGAGCATTGTTCTTGGAAGTTCTGATTCCACCACAACTGTATCTACTTGTATTTTTTTCTCTGTATTTCCCCAATAACACAATCCATTATATTCACCTTCTTACAATACCTTACTATTGCAATGGGAAAGCTTGAAGGGAGTCATTTGACTTAAGCTGTCTTCATATTTTACACTGAAGAACATGACATTGCCTCTACAGAATTATTTGTGATGATTTTCTTAAGGTCCCTTTAGTACATAGTGTGTTGCAGGCCTCCAGCTTCCTGCGGTAGCTGGAATTTTCAGGATGTATTCCTCTTCTTGGCAACTGATTCTTTGTCTTCCACTGGATGTGGAGGTCCGTACTTTGCACCATTTATCTTATCAAACTGAATTGGTTTACTTTGGTGACTGCTTCAGTAAAAACGCTGAACTAACACATGATTGATTGGTGAATATTGCAGATCATTTCTGGCCTAAGAGCCAAGGTGCCCTTCTGTTGTTTTCTTTCTTCCCCTTCCTCTCATTTCTTCTACCCTATTTCTCTTGTTACTTTCTCTTTCCCTTATTCTTTCTTTACCCCTTCGCCTTAGCTTTCCCTCCCTTCTCTCCTTTCTTCCCCCACTTTCACTTTCATTTCTTTCTTGGTTTATATGGCATGGAGTCTCACTCTATAGCCCATTTTGACCTAGAACTCGCTATGTAAGCCATTCTGGTGGAACTTGCTATGTAGCTGGCCTGCCTTAGCTTCTCTATTTGGGGATTATAAAAGTAAGCAGCCATCCTGACTCACCATATATTGTGTGTCTAATAATAATGAAGGGAACGTAGGAAGCTAATTTCAGCAATTAGTCTAGGATTGTCTCCAGTAGGCAACAGTGTTGATTTTTCAACTAGAGCCAGGTTTGGCTTAGCTAATTTCCACCTTTGATCTTGATGTGAAAACTGTTAAACATTGCAAAGGCACATGATTAATTCACCTGTTGTCTCTTTTCTCTCTAATATGGGAACAAGTCTAAATGTTTCATATTTTTGTTTATTGCTCTCTACCTGGTACATTTGCTGGTAGTAGATTTTTTTTTCCTCAGCTGAAGGCTATTGAAACTTTTGCTTTTAGTTTCTTAGTCATCTGGGACCTGAGTTCTGGCTATGCCATCAACTGCCTATGGCCTCTTATTTATTAAAATTACTTTCTTAATTTATTAAATTTATATTAGTCAGTATATAAATTTTAGCTCTATTTTTGATATTTTGATTATCCAATAAAACATACAGACCCATGAAAATTAAGTCTTAATAAAAATAGCAGTGTCTTGTTGTGTTTTTTTTTTAATATGAGCACCTAGCTTTCCTTGCTTTACTTCACCCTACCTCCATCCAGAATGTGAATGAATGAGTAGACAAGTAGACATGTTTGACTTGATTTTATTTTTTGGCACAGATCTGACAAGGGTAACTTATTTAGTGATTCTATTTAAATTTCTAGTGGTAGTACATTGTGACTATTATTTCCTCTAGTGTAAATATTGGTATTCTACATATTAGTTTTATTATATTTTATTTAGTCCTTAACACATATGAATCATAAAACACCATAAAATCTATCGCACTTGAAACTCTAGACCTTCCTTCAACCCGTGGGGATTCGTTTGGCAAGAAGCCACAGAAACAGGGTTTTGATGCTTAGTTTCCTATTTCTCCTTTAATTGCTGCCAAAATCTGAACACTTGGGAATTTAATTGCTCATTATATTTGTCACGGTGGTGTCACAGACCCAAATAAAGACTGTTGACTGCAAAATATTTGTGGATATTAATTTGGCCTAAACATGTGTATGTTGAATTCCTTGTTTCTCCACACTCTTAGGTATATAGCACACACAGACAGAAGTGCCCTGCTTGACATTCCTAGCAAACTATTATTTGTTCGTCCAGAATCTGCATTTTGGTATTTTCCAGAGGTTTCAGGAACTTTTTTACTCTGCATAGTCAGCTGCCTATAATCTGTCTTGTGCTTGATTGACACTGCTTTCAGAAATTACCCTGCATTAACATAACAGACAGTTTCTTTAAAGATGTTTGCCATTTACAAATAAGCTTTTAATTTTTCTTTGCTCTGTACCCATGTGAGGAGAGCAGAGGAAGGACTTTGGGGGGAGGCTATTGGCTCAGTTTTTATGTAGTAATTAATCCTTGATGTCAGGGAGATGATAATGATGGAGAGTGTGACAGGTAACCTATGTGTCTCTGACCAATTGGAATTTTGATGCTTAAATTTATGCAGAAGATAAGCAGATGAAGCTGTTGGTTGCTTGAGCTGTGTGTTACATATGGTGAGAGCCCTGTGGACTTTGATTCTCTTTTATATTCATGAAACATAATAATCTTGGATTTTTTTATTTCTGGATATGGAAATATTTTGGCTAAGGTACATTATTGAAATACCTATAGTCTTACTTATTTTCTCTCTGTTTTGTTGAGCTAATAAACCTCAATCACCTCAATCATGCTTAGAAGTAGGAAACATGGAACATTCTTTCTTTTTCTGTGAGTCAACCTAATACTAAGTCAGGCTCCTATTTTATCTCATGATAGAAAATGCAGTTCTGAGCCCTCTCCAGATAAAGTCCATACTAAAAATTAAAGACTGTCTTCATTAAAATGCTGAATTGTCTTCAGAGACTCTCGAATGTTGTCTTTCAGCTAACAGAAGAATGACCTGATGGTTTCTTGAGCTATAGAGTATTTAAGGGAGATTAATTCCAGATCTTTTGTTTCTCCGTACTTTTTTAAAATCTTTGTACCCAAGAAACATTTTCATCTCCTGTTTCAGTGGGAAAAACAGTCAAGAAATCTGTGTATTCAGGATGAATCTGAAAATACTTACAATTACATTATTTTGGGTCTTCTTTTATAAGATGTAAACTCTACTATGGTGGACACAAGATAAAATTTAAAGTTTACTGAGATGACAAAGAGGATGAAGGTATGGAGGATTATAAAGGAACTGGTAACATCAGGGAGAAAGCAGGGGAGGAAGGGAGGAGAGAAGAAGGGGATAAAAGCTTGTTTATTTGTGTGTGTATGTGTGTGTGGTATATGTAAGTGTTCATGTTTGCATGTATGTGCAGCAGAGCCTATATGTGAATGTATATAGTTGCTGGAGTTTTGTGTCAATTTCTTCCTCTATCCCTCTGTGGCTTTTCATTAGCCAGGGTCTCTCGTTGAACCTGGAGCTCATGGTTTCAGCTAGGCTGAGTAGCCAGTAAGCTTCAGGGATCCTCCTGTCTCCATCTTCTGAAGGCTAGGATTGCACACTGTTTTCATCATGGTCTCAATCCGTGACATTGTGTTAAAAATTGAGACAAATACACATTCTATTATTTTTATGGGTAGCAACATGTAGAGTCCCAACCATCTGTATAATTTTAAACTTATAAATCCCAAACAGTAAAGTTTCCTGAATGATTCTGTTGTTGTTGATGTTTTTTAAGTTGTCTGTGGATATTAACCTAAACTGATTTCAAATAGTGATTATGGTGGCTTGCATTTCAAAAAGAACATAAATTATGAGAAGTAATGAAAATTAAGCATTAATTCTTGCTTATTTCATATTATTTCATATTATTATACAGCATTCCCCCCAGACACTTCAAACATGGTTACTTGATGACACAGGCTAGATGTGGTCCTCCTGCTGTTTCTGGAGTCCAAGCCAGTGTGTATAATGTAGTGACAGACAGCTTCTAGTCTTTGCTCTTCTTTATGGTATTTTGTTTCTGGCATTATTTCTCAGGTGTAGGGAATAACATTAAATGGCTAAACTACTATCTTCCAAATCCTCTCTTAATTACAGTACTGCAATTACCATGCCTTGCCAAAGCTTATTAAAAATTAAACCACATGTTTCCTGCAGCATCGCCGATTTTAAAGACAATAGGTAAATGGGAGATGATTGTTTTAAAATAAAGAGTTTCAGGTATGGTGCTGTGTAATTTTGCTAATTCCCATTGGAAAATGCAATGTCTCCAAGGCTTGCCTACCAAAAAAAAATCAACTGAACAAAAGCACCGTGAGACACACAGATTGATTTTTGTTAAATTACAAATAGATGTCATCAAGAGATATATGTGCATGAAAATTTTTGAAAAAATATTCATGGCAATTAAATAGAAGTATTTGTTTCCATGTCTGGTTGAGAAGCTATCTCTGAGAAGGCATTTATTTAATAAAGGGAGGTTTCATAGCAAAAGTCAGTCATTTAAAGTTTGAAAAGAAAATAAGACCTCAGTCTTAGTAGTGATTCACCTAAATAGTTAGCTGTAGTAATCTAATTCCAAAGAAAAGAATGTTAAAAATAACATGACCAAGAGGACATTAACAGTGCTTTCCATTAATTTTTGAATTAGGCAACAAAAATATAGATTTGGAATTAGACATCCTGAATTTTAAATCTTGATGCCACCTCTGATGATAGTGGTCACACACTTTGATTTTAGATGAAAGTAGTAATTTGAGTTAAATAGCAAATTTGTTTGAATGAATAACCACAGTGACCCTTCTTTATTTCTTAAGACTTTTTAATCCTTTAATTCATTTCGCACATCAATTCCTTCCCTGTTTTATAGAGATATTAGAAAAAAAGCAAAATAAATAGAAATTAGCCAAATAAACAATCACACCTAAATGCAGTGGAATACTATGAACATTTAAGGGGAATTCTAGTTATCAACCATTTATGGTGCTTCCTTCACATTTTTCTGAGTTCGCTGGAAGTGTAACCAGTGATAACACTCTACACAATCTCTCCAGCTCTCTTGTTTTCACCCTAAGGAAAGGGAAGCAATACTTTGTAACCACACTAGATACAGCTGTGGTAAACAACAGTGGTGTGGGTAATGGAGAAAGCTTAGATGGTCGCTGACTGGTTTTATGTTAACTTGACACACAAACTAGATTTATCTGAAAGGAGGGAACTTCAACTGAGAAAATGCCTCTATAATATTCCGGTATAGAGCATGTTTTAAATTAGTTATTAATGGAGTAGCCCAGCCCATTGTGGGTGGAGCCATCCCTGGGGTGGTTGTCCTGAGTTCTATAAGAAAGAAGGCTGAGCAAGCAATGGGGAAGAAGCTTGTCGCCAGCACCCCATCCATGGCCTCTGCATGAGCTCTTACCTCCAGGTTCCTGCCCTGCTTGAGTTCCTGCCCTCACTGCTTTTGATAATGAACTGTTAAGCAGAACTGTGACCAAAATAAACCTTTTCCTTCCCAAGTTGCTTTTGGTTATGGTGTTTTGTTATAGCAGTAGTAACCCTGCCTAAGACACTGTTTTCCATAATCATAATATTTAATTTTAAAACATATCCCTAAAAACTGTTATGTTTTCATAGAAGCATTGGCTTTAAAAAAAATCCATGTAAGTAACATTGTGTTAAGTATGTTTAATTTCTCAGATTTAAAGTTCTTTAACTATTTGTTTAATGTTGGAAATTTTGTCTCTACCACTGAATTCTCACTCCCATGAGAATGACGCTTGAACCTCTGTAGAATCTGATTCTTTTAAAAACTGATTACTTTTTGTACAACTTTCAGAAATATCATTTTATGCTATAGTATAAATATATAATTACTTGAAATGTATATACATATATACATTTCATATATGTGCAGATATATATATATATATATATATATATGAAATTATTTAATTGCTTATTTTTGAAATTATATCCAGCCCTATAAATGTTGTCTTTGAGTATTCACCACTTCTGGGTGAGGGACAGCACTTCTCTAATCCCAGACCTTAGGAGGGAGATGTAGGCGGATCAGAACTTCACAGTCATCCCTTATTATGTAACAGTTTTGACACACACCTGGATTGTTGGAAACTGTTCTCAAACAAACCAACACAAAATTCCAAACTAAAGAACAATAAAAGAACAAAAAACTAAAGAATGTTCCATCTACAGGTAAAATATGTACAGTTAATTTACGACTGAGTGAACCATTTATTAGTCTCAGGCTCAGTCACAGGAATGTATCCTTAGCCAACAATAGCAATAAATAATAATACTTCCAAACAACAATCACATACTGTAATATTCATCTATACTTTCAGTATTTGGTAGACTGAGGGAGAAGAATCTCAAGTTTGGGACCTGTCTCAAAAACCCCTAAGCAACCACCCAAACAATAAAAAACAAAACCAAAGTATAGCCCTGCTAAACTGTAGCAAATATTCACTGTCAGATATTATGAATCATTTTAAATTCTTGAATTTTAAGTACATTTGGATTATGATTCTTAGTCAGAATTAAAACTCTTATGAATTTATTCATTTGAAGGAATGTCTTTTAAATTCAAGTTTATTTTTAGGTAATATCCCAAGCCACACACATTGTGTGTATTAATGAAGTATCATGATGTTTTGGTATGTGTATGCATTATATCATGCTTAAGTCAAGATAAGCAAATCTTTCCTTCAAGCTTCCTTGAAACCTTTTTGGTTTTATAATTTCCTATAGAAACTTAAGTGAACTTTCAGGAAATTAATTGATCAGTGCATAGAAGACCCTATTAGCCCTCGTTGGGCCAGATAGCTTCAACGCTGTAGATTACCTTGCCTATTTTAAAAATAACAGTTTTGCTAAGATAAGTCACACATACCATACGGTTCACCTCTTGAATGTGTAATTTCATAATTTATAGTCTATTCACAAGTAGCATCCTAATTACCACAAATTTCAGGACATTTCTTCTCATTTCCAAGAAATCACATTCCCATTAGCAGCACCCAACCTCGTGCTTTCTACAGCCCTTGGCAACTGCTAATCTGCTTTCTATTGATTTGCCCAGACTAGGTATTTTATAGATGGAATTATAAATTGCTATCATTTATATACAACTTCTTTTCCCACTTAGCATAATGTTTCATGGTTTATCTACAGCGGACAATGTGTGTGACTTCACTCTTTGCAGACAACAATAGTCTGTGGTATGGGAATATCACACTGATCATCCATTTGTCATTTTACTGACTTTGGGGTTGTTACTGCTTGGTGTTGGTTCTTGATAGTGCTGATGTAAGAATCTAATGTACATTGTATATGACAACATGTTTTATTTCACATAGGCCTGTCTGGTTCATCTGCTAGCATTCTACGACAGACCAAATGTTTGTGAATGTGGCATAATCTCCACATTCACATGGCCAGCATGCGACAGAGTGAAAATGTAGCTCAATGATATTATTACCCTTCTCCCCGAGTTTAGTGATCCATGATTCCTCTGAAGAATAATTATGTGGACGCTTTTGCATTTTCATTGCCCATTTTGTAGTTTCTATGGAAAGCTATATATTGAGAAGTGGTTGCTCATTTAAAAATACAGGGAAAGCACAAGTTGTTTTATTGAGTTGAATTTTTTATATATTCTAGAGATGACTCTTTCATCAAATACAATTTCTTGGGATTTTTTTCCCTTTGGATCTAAGAAAACTCTGGTTTTCATAGATTAATTCAAAATCAGAAACATATCTCCCTTTGAATGTTAGCTCTTGTCCAGTTCTGTGATAATTTTGAATTGGTTTTGAATTGAGTGTGAGTTACGAGTCTTATTTCGTGCTCATGTGTCCCTTCTGCAAAATCCATCCTGACTCACGTTGAATTTTCTTGGTCCACTTTTCAATATTGAATGGACCATAAGTGTTACTGTCAATTTTCACTCTCAGTTCTGTTGTTTAATATGTATGTTTGTAAGCTTATGCCACAATTACATAATCTGTATTCATGGTAAAAAGTTTTGGAATTGGAAGTCTAATTCTTGCTAACTACATTCTGTTTCCCATGCATGTTTTTGATATCTAACCTCTGGCATCAGGTGAACTTTGGGAAGTGTTTCTCAAATTCTGAAAAAAAAATCAAGTGGAATTTTGCTATTAATAGATGGGGTTATTAGCCCAATCCACAGAATAGTACCACCTTAGCGAAAGTAAGTCTTCCAGTTCATGGCACTGGGATGTTTTCCAATTAAATTTATTTTTTAAAAAGGTGATTTTAGTTATTTTTCAACTTATTCATAAACATTTCATTCTTTTTAATGTGCCTCCAAATGAAAGTATCAATTTTTAGATTATTCATTATAGCCTGGCAAATCATTGAACTTGATACAAATGGGGTAAGTCATAGATTAGATTGCATTTTCAACTTGACGCTCCCGGAAGAGGCAATCACCTTCTGTGAGAAATTGCCCTCATTGGCTTGGCCTGTGGGCATGTCTATAGTGCATTTTCTTAATGGGTAATTGACATAGAGGGCCTTCCTACTGTGGGTGGTACCATCCCTAAGCAACTGGGTTTGAGCTGTATGAGGAATGTGGCTAATAGAGACTGGGAGGTAAGCTTATATGCAGCTTTCAACATGGCCCCTACATCAGTTCCTTCCTGATGTTCCTGCCCTGATCTCCTGCCCTGACTTTCTTTTGTTGATGGATTTCTGCCTGGGACTTGTAGAGCAAAGTATAAGAGAGCATCTTTGAGTGCATTCGGATCTGTTGTATTCGAGGTGCTTCTATGTTACTTGGTATAGTTGTAGTCATTCATTCTTAGTGGTACGCAGCTTCCTAGGGTATGAAAGTATTACCTCCATGTACTTTATCTTAATATGAAACAGTTTGGCTTTTGGGAATATGCTACAATGTTTGCATTGATATTTTCCCACAGGACTTTGGATGAATACATTATACTTTATTCTCGGGTGTAAAACAACAGGGCCAAGGAAACGAATAGGTGACTGTAGAAGCTGCAGCCCTCATCTTCCAGAGTCACTGTAACAGTTTACATGTCTACGATTGGTGCAGTGCTTTTTAAACTAGAACAACCCTGTATGGTCTACTTTTACATTTTACACTTATTTAAATACATAGTCGTGCTTAGTTATGGCTTCAATTTTCATTTTACTGTTGAATAATCATGTAAGACTTGACTTTTGTTAGACTATTTGACTTTTCTTCCTGAAAGATTATGTAATTCTTTTGTCTCTTCTTATTTAGTGATTGTCCTATCTTAATTTGTAGGAATAATTTATTTATTATAGTGTAAATATATAATTAAGATGTGTGGTACTAGCACAAGTATGGAAAATTGATCAATCGATCAGAATACAATTGAGAAACATTCTGTATGCACTGAAACTTAATTATGGGAAAATGACTCCAAATGACAGATGATATTTAAGGGAAATAGTACTTCATTGATTATCTATATGATGTGATTTTCAGTTTTAAAGCACATAAATATCATTTCACAGGCATGTTTCACTAAAAGTTGAGGTACAAAATAGAAAATCTTCCTGATTAATACTAAAGGAAGCTTTCCTGACTTTGAAGAACATTTCAAGTAAATGGGCCACAAAAACACCAACTGTATATTAGAAAAAAATAATATACTCAGCATCATTAAACCTATTTTTTCTTTTTGAGAAAAATATGAAAAAAAATCCCAATAAGATCTTAAAACGATTTCCAATGCATGTACCCAACAAATGATTTTAGATTAGTTCAAAGAATTTAGAATTTAAGTT
>LOJH01062087.1:824-10906 GCA_001685095.1 Ellobius talpinus
CTTTGGAAGAGCAGGCAATGCTCTTAATCTCTGAGCCATCTCTCCAGCCCCCCCGAAGAAATAGTCTTAATCAGCCACCCCAGGATGCGATTGGACAGGACGTGATCGGACAGGATGTGATCGGACAGGATGCATCGGACATCCCAAACCCCTCGACGCTCACAAAGTCAGCAGGAAGCAGTTATGAGAGACCTGTCTGCGCCCCCATTCCCTGTCCATTAAGATCCTTAACCCCCCCAAATTTTTATAATAAACAAAAGGGTGAATTGTAATTCCTTTAGCCACCCGTAAGGCTGCACTTCCGGGTTCTGAAGCCGGCACATGTACCCCCCTGTGTACACATGCGTGGGTCGAAGCCCTCCCCCGTATGCAGATGCAGGGCATAGCGTCGCCCGTCATCAGCGTCTGAAGTGGGCACATCTTTCCCCCTCGTGCGCATGTGCTGGGGAGCCTTTAAAAGCTAAATGNACGTGGGTTCGTTCGTGTCTCGTGTTCTCTCCTCATTTCCGCCAGACATTTTTATTTGTGTCATCTAAAATTTTAATTGCACAAAAGCATATGTGTAGCTTAGGTAACACTCATAATGATTATTTTTTTAATTGACTTTCTGGAAAAACTGCATTTAAGTAGCGTCTCAAGGTACAATTTTTTATGGTCTATTAAGCATAACTCTTAAGGACTTTAAACATGACTAAATGAGGTGGAATTACTATTAACTTGTTCTTTAGGTTACCAAGTGCCTGGACTCTTCTAAGTAGCTATATCCGGAATAGCGTTTTCCCACGACTTTCTCTGTTGAGCTTCCTTGACTGAAAAGTGGCCTGTAAGATGGTGCCTGGAAGTTGGGTTATTCCTCACCCTTTAAGAAATAATGTCTCAGAGGGGCTGTGTTTGAACCCCCTGAGCTCCTGAAGTTGTTACCAGAGTTGTTAATTAACCTCAGTCTGGAACCTATTGTGAAGCAACTCAGGAACCTGGAACAATGGTGGAGTGCTGCTTAGCCACCAGCTGGGAGGAGAAGGCTGCCAGTACCCCACAGTAGCCCCAACAGTAATGGGTAAGAGGACAGCCACACAAAGGGAACCTGTGATCAGGAAAGGGAATGTGTTTACAGATAAACAACTGCAGTGGCAATTGAGAGAAGGTTGGTCCTGATGGAACCATTGCTTTCTCCACACTGCAATAAAAATTAGAAACAAAATCAACCTCAGAGTGCATTTCTCTTACATTCAGGTTTCTAGTTAGACTATTGCTTTGCCTAATTTTTAACATTTTTTAAGAACATCCACAAGAATGGAGATTTTATAGTTTTCTTTCATAAGAATGACCCAAAGACTAAAATGGTAAGACATACCTCTCCCTAACTTACTAGGTCTAGATGGTCATGAAACTGCAGAACTGACTAGTGTAAATAAACACAAATAGTCCATCCAGTTTGCATGAGTCTCCTCAGTCATTATGTCAAGCAAATCTCATCTGCATCAAGCGTTTCTTCTGAGAAAGTGTCTAAAGTTTAAAGCAACTTTGTCCTTTCTACAGGAAGAAATGTAAAGATGCATGACCTCTTAAAACTGTGATTTTTGACTGCATATATGGTATCTGACCAATTCTTGGAGAGAGCCCCTGTGGCATTCTACAGGCTCCACTCTTCTCTCCATTTTGTTGATGTTTTTGAATCCAAGTCATGCAATGAGAGAAATAAATGACAAAGATTATGAATCTATAGATATTATAATTCTTAGCTGCTGTATTTTAAGCATGTGAAAGTTAATGGGATCCATCTGCAGTGATGTATTGCTAAGCAATGTATTTCCTATGGCCACTTTCACACCAGATATTACAGTATGAATAATAATTAACAATATCAAGTGTAATGGGGCATACAATTTAGGTGGGTCATATAAATATTTATAGTTACTATTCCTTAGAACTATAAAAAACATCTGATTTATTTTCTTTTTTTACCTTATTACCCTGGTAACAGGCATTCCCTGTGTTTTCCTTCAGCAACATGCCCAACGTATTATCTGATGTGCAGGACAATCTTCACTGTCAACTTGACAGGATTTGGAATCATCCAAGAGATACACCTCTGAGCATGTCTGTAAAGGTATTTCAAGAGATGTTTAACCAAGGAAGGAAGGGGAGAACCTCATGAATGTGAGTGGCACCATCCTACAGTCAGGGTCCCTGGACTGAATCCAAAGGGAACAGAAAACCAGGTAAGCACCAGGAGACTCACTGTAACCAGTTACCTCATGTTCCTATAGCCATAAATAGAGGTGTTCTTGCTTCCAGCTCTTCCCTGCCATGATGGATTGCACCCTCTAACTATGAGCATAACTCTTTCCTTCTTTCCATTAAGTTGCTTTGCTCAGGCATTTTATTAGCTGTTTCCCTGGTCTTTCTCTTCTCCCGTTAGATTCTAAACACACCTGGTTTCTTGTATCCATGGTGCTTATTGATGAAAAGTAGATGGGAATCAACCAGCCATCAGTTGGGTGAACCTTCTCAACATAGGCTAGAAGTTGCCCACATGATGACAGAGGAGGGTTGTCAGAAGTGGCAATTAGGCAGCTACTTTAAAGACAAGAAAGCTAGGATTCTGATAAGGGAAAGAAACAGTAGAGAGAGAAGTACTGATAAAAGAGAGCATCCTCAAATTCTGCAACGTGAGTGGATGAAACAATGAGAATGAAGACAAGACAAGGAAACTGAAAGGGGAACTCTGAGAAAGCACCACGATGGGAATGTCAGTCTAGGTCATGAGAGTTCCAGGAAAAAGACCATGGCTCCTTCCCCACACGTAGCCTCCTTGTGTTCATTGTTAGATAAACGATTTGGTAAGTGGCAAATTTGCCAAATTAAATTGCTTTAATTCTATTGGAGAATGAGAAAGTGTAAAGCTACAGCTATTGGAAAGGATCAGTGCACTGTAAACTATGTTTTAGACACCGAATAATACATAACTGAAGACTGATATCTCAAAGAAAGATTACCAATACTCTTGGAAAAGATAACCTAAGAACAAACCTAGAGATTGTAAATGAAAATTGAAATTGGATATATATATGTGTGTGTATGTATGTGCATATATACATACATATATACATATATAATAAGCAAACATCAGATTTGGTAGTTCAAACATTTTTGGTTGAAGTACAATTGAGGAAAATATACACATCTGATTTAATCAGATATTTTAGAATTCTTGCAATATAAATGATAAATTTCTATTAATATATCATAATTTAAATATGTACCTTTGAAAATATATTACTTGGAAGTTTCAAAATATTATTTACATATTCTGTCATTTAGCTTTCAAAATTTTCTGTGAAAGTTATGGACAAAGATATTAATTTCCTTTCTTAGACTTGCTTTCTGTACTCTTATGTATATTCCCAATGATCTCAACTGTATTCAACCATATTTGTTTTGTTATCAAAAGTCCTTTTGTCTAATGGAGCAATAATTAGTGCATTATAAGTAAAAGTTTTTCTCTTCTGACTTCATACGTCCTATAATCTCCAAGAGGCTATATCTATAAATCCTAAGAACATAATTGGGTGCCCTGGATCAGAAATTAGTCATACTTTCTTTGCAGCACCAGTGGGGATGATGTCTTACTCATTCATGATGGTATCTATTAAACAAAATACTCTCTTTAAAGTGTCTCAATGTGTTTTTATTGAACTGCTGGCTGTCTTCCAGAGGAAAAGACCCATTCCAAGAAAGCATTCTGAGACTCCTGGTTTTATTTGTAAGTCATTTTTCTCCAAATGACCCTTCAATTTTTAGAGTATCCAATCCAAGGATACTCCTGTTAAACAGCCCCAACAGGACAACCCCCTCAAATACTCCCAAGTGATCCACAGTAACCTGACTCCTTTCCTACCTCACCTAGCATGTCAGGGCAAACAACAGTCAAAGCAAAGGCAGTGGCTTCTGAGCTTCTTTTCAAAACCTAAAAGCCTAAACTGTGAATTCCCAAAGCTAGAGAGATGACGATTTTAACCTTAAATGTACAGTCCTTTTGCTCATATTTTAAAACACAAGGTCCTCTTTCATTTCTGTTAGAATCACAGCTATTATATGTCTTGTATACAATACTGAAATAAAATTGTATGTATTAGAATATTAGCTATCTACACACAAAATTTTAAAAAATCCATATAATGATCCAACCCCAACATAAAGGAGAAGTAAAGAAAAATGTATGATGAATTAGTATGTGTTTATTTCACTTCAGAAAACAAAAGCCATGACCATATATTACAAAGTTAAAGTGTATAAATGTACCTTTGTAAGGGATTTCATGAAGAAATTTCCTACTAATGTTATAATATTTAAAAGGATAATTAGCTAGTAGCAAGCTACAAACCAAATGAAAATAGTAACTTTCCTAGATCTACCTGATAATTAGATTCCTGTGAACTTCAATATACAGTAATATTATAGTTAAGATCCTTTATTTATAAATAAACATTCATCATAAGATAAACAGGCTTAGTTACTTAACACAAATGCTGTATCGATTCATTGCAATTGGGACAGAAAACTGTTTCATCATGTAGAATTGTCACACTGAAGCTGTGAGGTAGACCTGACCCCTGATAATAAATGCCATTAGTAATTGCTTATCAGTATGACTATCAAGCAAATTTTCCATATATTTCCAAAATAACCTTGGGTGAATTCTTGCACTGTTAAAACCTATAAAATTGATTCAGACTTCCTACAGAAAGCCAAGTGACTTGAACTCCTCTTACTATTTTCTGACTCACAGAGAACCCCTGCTACTCACATGAGGGAACACAGCTCTACGACACCTGACTTCCTGTCCCTGGATCAGTCACAACATACATCAGGATCTTGATCTGATGACTGTGTTTATATCTTTGCTCAAACTATAAACTGCATGAAGCTCAAAAGAAATCTGTCTCTTTGAGCTGTGTCCATCTGTCCAAGCCGGTTCTCAGCACAAGGTGGAAATTCAACAATAAAGAAATGCTAGAAAAGAAATGAAGAAATCAATGATATAACTCTCAAAATCCACCACTTATGTGCTACACCTCTTCATTGTTTGAGATTCTCAGAGATCTCCAGATTTGTACATAGGTTCGCTGTGATATTATGTGCATTCTTAAAACCCAAGAAAAAAATAAGGCTAGTAAGTGATCTCAGTGAGTAAGGTCCTGGTCATGCAAGCATAAGGACTGGAGCTTAGATCCCAGCACCCATGCAATGTCAGGTGGGACTGGCAGCCTCTCTATCTTCTCAGCACTTGGGATCCCGAGGGGAAATTGGCTAGTTAGACTAAATGAATTGGCAAGGTCTGAGTTGAAGTGAGGGATTTTGCCTCAACATAAAAGGCTGAGAGCAATTGAGAAAGATACCCAACATAAACCTCTGATTTTTGTGATTTTTGCATGTGTACGTGTGACACACACACACACATTCACACACATAGGGGAAAATAAAACTTGGGAATAAAACAAGAAACATTGACCATAAGTGTGCAGTGTTTATGATCTAATGATCTCTGCATGTGTTCTAGAATACAAGAATAGAATTTATATGACTTTCAGATTCTCAATACTGTACAGGGTAAATGATTGAGTAGCTAAAAAAATCTTCTAAAGGTTTTGAGTGACTTTATTTATGATCAGTCACTAAAAATAGTTTGACACACACGCTTAGGGCAGCTTATCTAAAAAGTAATTATTGACATAATTTTGATGTAATATGGTACTTTCAAACTCTCTCATGGAAAATATTTAATTGTTTTCTTATATTCCATTTCATTCTACCAAAAATTGAAGAACATAAAAAGTGAGCATTTAGTATTTTAGAAAACATTAGATGAGACCCTCTTTCATTTCTTTTTTTAATTTAATTTTATTTTAGGTGCATTGGTGTGAAGGTTTAAGATGCCCTGGAATTGGAGCTAAAGACAGTAGTGAGCTGCCATGTGGATGCTGGCAACTGAACCCCGGGTCCTCCAGAAGAGCAACCAGTGCTCTTGACCGCTGAGTCATCTCTCCAGCCCTTATTTTCTTCTTGGAGATAACTAGCATCAATTGACTCAGAACTCAAGATGATTAAAATGTCTAAATATTATAATAAAATTGCACTAGTCACCAAACCAGAACCTAGCCAGATCAAAGGATCAATCAGCCTTGCTGCTTTTTCAGATGGCTGCAGTCCTATCTCTTAGAACAGCTCAGTGTTCACATCTTTGATAGTTAGCTAATTGTACTTGGCTACTGTCTGGCAATCAACCAACTTCCTGACCTGGAGGCAGGTCACTTTGATGTTTCATCACTAAGACCTCACTAGCATGATAGCATAGATCCCAGTGCTACTGAAAAAGCTGAAAAGCTGAGATTCAGCCCAACCCACCAGCAAGAAGTTTCACTTAATAAACAGAATACTTAGGGAAAGGAAAACAAAGGATTGATAAAGACCAGCAGTATTTTAAATCACATATCAAGTAAGGAATTTTTTTTATCCTTTTCACTTTTATCATAAAGCTGTGTGTTACCTCCTTCAACTCTTCTATCCAACCCTGCAACTTAGCTTAAAACCCTAGGAATGACATCTAGAGTGGAGGAAAGAGTAAACATAAACAAACTTATACTAGGTTACGATTTAAAGTTTGAATAGAGCATTTTACTGAACTTAGGCAACGATTTTTCTCAATGTAAATATCTAGATGAAAGTTGTTTGTGAAATACTAATTATATTTTGTGGAAAATATTGAGTCGTAATCATCCTTATGGATTTTTTTTTAAAAAATGTATATTAAAAATGTGTGCCTAACTGTATTTCTCATTAAAACCAGGAGGAAGATTGGGGAATGCCAGGACAGTATAGAACATAGGAAAGGAGCCACAGCTTTCACCCCCAGACACTGACAAATCAGAAGTCACCAGGAAGGAACTCATGATGACATTTACTTAAAGGCCAATCAGAGACCCAGGGAACAATCTCCCTCTACCTGAAATTGAGCCCTTACCTCCCCTGCCCAAGACATAACCTATGGAGTCAGTCCTTGAACTAGCTCTGTAGACCAGGCTGGTCTCGAATCCACAGAGATCCACCTGTCTCTGCCTCCCGAGTGCTGTGATTAAAGGCATGCGCTTGGGCCACCACCCAGTGAAATTGTAACTTTTAAAAAGATTTAGTAATCACTTTGATATTTTGTTCATGTTTCTCTCTCTGGAAAGGACCTCTTTCCAGATAACTCTTCGTGCTATTTGCAGGACTGACTTTGAAAGTGGCATCACGGCAGTCCCCGCCAAGCCAGCCAACTTCCCAGTCCCTCACAGCACCCACCTGCTTCTCCTATCTCAGTGCCATGCTGTGGCTTGCTAATTTCCTGCCTTCTTCTTCTAACAGCTCCACCAATGGAAGGGCTCTGCATCCTTGAAACTTACTACAGTCTCTGGCTCGTAAAAGGGACACAATGTATTTATTTTAAATTAATGCTATTCCATAAAAGATATCTATTGACTAGGATGATATGAGAAAACAAGTTTGTGAGATCAGAATCTAAGATGACCTGACCTCTCTAATTACATGGAGGAAAGTTTTTAGGATGTAGTTACTTATTGGCTCAAGGTTATCTTTCATAGAGATGTCTCTTATTACACTAAGAATCCCCTCATTTGAAGGACATATCTTTTAGTGTGTGGGTGTATATATATATTGATGAATATATATATATATATTCATTTGTATTTTGCCTATGTGAGGGTGTTGGGTCCCCTAGAATTGAAGCTATAGACAATTGTAAGCTGCCCGCAGGTGCTAGGAATTAAACCCAGGTCTTCTGAAAGAGCAGCCAGTGCTATTAACCAGCCAACTCTCCAGCCCTTAGTCTTAGTGTTCTGTCCATAGCTCTGGCTTTTAATGTCCCCTTAATGTCCTGGGGTCCTTGTGGTCTGTTTTGAGCAGGCGTTCCAGATGCTACTTTCTCTCTAAATCAAGATGTGGGTAAACTAATCAATTAGTGGCATGAACTACAGCAATGCATTTACCTTCTGAAGTTCCTTCTTTATCCACCAATTATGTGGAGAAGATTGGATGTGGAAGAACAGAATGTATAATAGGACTCATTTTGAACACACTTGAGCCACCAAAGAACTCTCCAATCTGACACCATCTCCTCACTGCCTGTTAAAAGTTCCATAGCTGCCAATAACATTCAGAATAAAGCCCCCTATGAACAGCTAAAATCTATCATAAGGAAGCCATCTATGCAGCCCTCCCTCTCAGGATGCCAACAGTCTCAGTGGACCATTCAAATTCCCAGATTCCTCCATGCTTGCCTCTGCACATTTCCTTACTTTCTTTCTGACACTGGCACCACCTCCATAGCAGTCCCTAAAACTTGCCGTGCTTCTTGCCTGCCTTCTACTACAGGCCATGAAAAAGTTCTGTGTAGGCTGTATACTGGGTGCCCAGACTGGTGCCTTGTATCTGGTATCATGTCATAAGGTTTTCAGGATGAATAAATTACTGCCTGGAATTCCGTACCTGACAGTTATTCAAGTTCTTGAATTAAGAGTTGGCCATTATGTGTATTGACTAAACATGAATATATCATGGAAAATTCTTTTACTGTTATTGAAAAAATAAGCTATGCTGTGGTCAATTAAGTAAATGCAAAGTAAAATACGATATTAATTTTGGGGTATATAATAGACATAATAACCTTTTTAAAAGTTTAGCAATTTTCATATAGCCTTTCTTCACAATGGATACAAGAAAATCACATTTGAGGGTGGAAAAGAATAAACAAGTTCATAAATATGCATGCACTAAAGACCTGTAGAGTTACATAGCTGAATAGTAAATAAGGCTCCATGCTTGCTGAATCTTGTAAATAATAGGGGAAAAAGTCACATCAGCATCCACTCAAAAATTGATGCATTTGCTAGCAGCATAGGAGTGATAATATCAGGAAATAGTTTTAACTCAGCAATTTAACTATGTGAAAAATTGAAAATAGTATATTAACTCAAATTAGAAAGAAAAGTATTTTGTATAGCATATAAATAATAAGAGGCATGTTGCTAATGCAATGCATGAGATACAACATTCTTCTGACTCCATCCCTTCTATCTTTTCTATTTCTTACTTCTGAAATAAGACATACAATGCAGCAAATGTATATATGTTGAACACGAATGACAGCATGTAATGCTTTACATTTCAACAAGAGAAATCATTCAGTAGCAGGAGGACATAATAAATACATGATACAATTTGGAATGAATAAGTAAAAATTGAAATAAAGAACTGGGAAGGTTACTCTGTAGTGTGATTTCCTAGTCTGTAAGAAGTGCTGGGTTCAATTTCCAGCACTACATAAGACAAGACTTTGTTGCATACACCTCTAATTCTGTCACTCAGGATGTGGAAGTAGGATGATCAAAAGTCAGAATTACAAGAGCACCTTCCCTAACTAGTACTACAAGGCCAGATTAGGCTATGTGAGACATTGTCTCGAGAGAAGCAGGGAAGGGTTTTAGAGAGATAGCTCAGCAGTTAAGAATGCTTGTTATGCTTCCAGAGGACCCAAATTCAGTATCCAGTCCCTAGGTAAGACAGGTCACAGTTGACTATAACTCTAGTTCTAGGGGACCTGACACTCTCTTCTGGCCTCTGTGAACACTGGCAAACATTGACATGCTCATGTATACATGCACATAAACAATATTTTTATCTTAAAAAGAACAGAAATGATATTTATTCTGTGCTGTGGGACAATGGTCTTGGACCCTGTAAAGATTTGTCACTTATATAGATTTAATAAAACACTGATTGGCCAGTAACCAGGCAGGAAGTATAGGTAGGATGACCAGGAACAAAGTACAGGCAGGGAGACCAGAATACAAGAATTCTGGGAAGAGAAAAGTCTGCAATCATCACCCAGATGCAGAGGAAGCAAGATGAGAATGCTTCGCTGAAAAAAGGTACCAAGTCATGTGGATAACACAGACAAGAATTATGGGTTAACCAATCAAAAAATGGGGCTCTGATCTGAACAGAGAATTCTCAACTGAAGA
>LOJH01062090.1:0-10906 GCA_001685095.1 Ellobius talpinus
TGGCCTGCAGGCAGACACACAGACAGAATATTGGATACATAATAAATAAATATTTAAAAAAAAAGAAAAGAAAATTTAGAGTTATCATCAAGTCCTGACTGTGGTTCTCTGTTTTTGTTCCTGTTTGCTGCAGGAGGATGCTTCTCTGATGATAGCTGAACATGGCACTAATCTATAAGTATAGCAGAATATCATTAGAACTCTTTCGATCACTAGAAATTTTCTTTATGTTTTTAGACAAGTAGTATTTTGTTTTACCTTAGATCCCTGGGCTATCTAGTCTTTGATTCTTGGTCACCCAAGTAGGTTTGGATATGGATTGTATCCCATTGACTGAGCCTTAGTAAAATTAGATATTGGTTAGTTACTCCCGCATGGTTTGTGGCACTATTGCCCTAGTATATCTTGCAAGCAAGATGCCACTGTAGAACAAAGGGTTTGTGACTGGGTTGGTGTTGTCTCTCCTTTGGTAGTAAAAAGGTACCTTCCTGTATGTACTGTACATAGAGTGGAAGCTTTATGTAGGCATCAACTTGATTTCTTCATGTAGGTGTTGTCTTCAGCAATAGGGCCTTACTTTTCAGTTTGTAGTGAGCAACCTATAGCCTTTACTATATTTTGGTTGTTTGGGGGTTCCCGTGGGACCCCTTTGGCTAACAACTCAATTGGACATAACACAGTTCCTGTATAGGAAGCTTCGTTTAGTGGCTAAATATGGTCAGTTGAAACTCCATATTCCACATTATTAGAGGCTTTGTTAGGGATGCCTTCATATATGTATATACTTTAGGAAGCTTCTATTGTTTCATACTGTCTCTCAAGTGGTCCTGAATTTTAGATGTCTATCCCTATATTCCATCCCTTGACCCTCTTTTTCCTTCCTGGTCACACATGATCTTCCCATTCCAGCCACTAGCCTTCCAATCCATCCATAACTATCTGTTCTATTTCCCTTTCCTAGGGAGATTTATCTGCCTGCCCCAGTACCTTATTTTATATCTAACCTTTGTGGTTCTATGGACTGTAGCTTGGTTATCACTAACCTAAACAGCAAATAAACACATATAAGTGAGTACATACTCTATTTGTCTTTCTTGGTTTGTTTTATCTCACTCAGGATTATGTTTTTCTAGTTTCATCCGTTTACCTGTGGACTTAATGATCACGTTGTTTAAACTGTTGTGTTGTACTCCATTGTGTGAACATTCCACATTTTCTTAATCCATTCTTTTGTTGAGGAACATCTAAATTGCTTCCAGTTATGCATAGAGCAGTAATGAACATGGTTGAGCAAGTGTCTCTGTTGAAGAATGAAGCATCTTTTGGGTGTTGCCCAAGAGTGGTATACCTGGATTTTGAGGTACATCAAATTTTATCTTCCTGAGGAACCAACACAATGATTTACATAATGGCTATACAAGTTTTTACTCCCACCAGCAATGGAAGAGTATACCCTTATTCTACATCCTTGCCAGCATGAGCTGTCACTTGTTCTATTGATCTTGGCCAACCTAATGGTTACAAGATGAAACCCACTGAAAGCATTCTAATCAATTTCCTATAAGTTTCTTTAAATTTTAGCTTCCAACAATAACTCTTTTCTAACTTAAGTGCTGAATGGGCTAGAAATATTAGCGTTAACTCAGAAGAATTGAAGAAATTGTAATCATCAGGAAATCTCTTTATATTTCAAAGTGGGTTTTACACGCAGAGATTTCAAATTATGCTTTTTCTGAACTTTCCAGTGACATTTTCTCTCTTCAGATGTTTGAGTTCTAGAGCAAAAGGATGGTTTCATTGTCATGTCAGATATTCAAGTAAATACAAATGATTTTAAGATTTCTGTTGTTTTAGTTTAGCTTAGTTTAGTTTAGTTTAGTTTAGACCATATAAAGACTGGAAATGCAGTTTTGAAAAAATTCATGGGTAGTGAGGGTGAAGGAACTGTGATATCCCTGGCTGTGTGGATGAGGGTGGGTGTTGATAAAGTTACAACTCATCCTCCCCCTTCAGCCACACAAGGGTATCTTCCTCAAATCTGAGCAGCCGAAGGATGTCACCCTTTCTGTAACAAATAATCCTGCCCTCTGTAAGTGGAGAAAGTAACTTGAATACTATAATCTTTAGGTAAAAATAAGACTTCCAATGGCAACTAGGTATAATTTAATCATATTGTCATATTTTATATACTTTAAAAGGTATGAGGGACTCACATTGTGGTTAAATTGGTGGAGTGATTTGTCTTGCATGCCTGACACCCTGAGTAGAACAGCAGGAAATCCTGGTGGGAATTGACTGCAATGTTAGGTCAGTAGAAGCAGGAAGGTAAGAAGTTCAAGTCATCTGTGCCTACTTACGGAGTTTGAAGTCAGGTTGAAATACCTAAGATCCTCTCTCAAAAGAGAAAAAAGTTCAAAATGGGACTGATCAACTATGAGTTAAGTTTAATTGTGAATTTAGAAATCAGAATATTTTGCTTAAAACTGTTCTCAAGTAATCATTCTATATACACCAATTTTCTCTGGTTGTTACTATCCATCATTTATTCTCTTTCATAGTAGGAAAACATTTAGATGAAAAAGAAATATAATGCCAAAATTTCATTAGTATTTGTTGCGTTTTGAACCTATGTCTTACTTTTACCATGTCTTGTTTTAAACAGCAGGTTCCCAGCGTATGGCACTGTTTTGAGACCTGTCGGACTTTTGGGACATGGTCCAGATGGCAGTAGTAGGTCACTATGGGTGGTCTTTCAAAGTTTATGCTCAGTCCATGAATCTCATAATGCTCTGATTCCTGGTTGTCTGAGTATACACATCTGTCCTCTGACATAAGGTTCTGATACTATGATGTTCTTCCTGTAACACTGGACCAAATAAGTACGGGCTGAACTCTGAGAAACTGTGAGCCAAAATAATATTCTCCATCCTTTAAGTTGTTTCTCTCAGGCATTTAGTCACTGAGATGAAAAAGTAATGCACCATTTTATCTGATATTAATTTAGTTGTCTGGAGTTTGCATTAGGAGCCTGTCGTTGCCAACCGCATCATACCTCTCTTCCTGAGTAATAGAATGTTCATAGCATTGGATTTTAGCAGATCACTCCCTTCTTGGAATAAAAAAAGAAAAAAGTAACAAGCTTACAGGTCAGCATGCCCCAGAACTAGCTTCCTAGACAATTGAACACAAAATACCTACCAGACAGCAGGCAGGACTTCACTGAAGTTGGAGTTGTCACACACAAGCCTTAATAATGAGGCTGAAAGGGCTCCAGGGAACAAATAACTTAGGAAGAAAAGGCTAAAATATAGAAAAGAATTTGTGAACTTACCAGATCAATGCGGGGTTTCAGCCTGTGCTTGGGAGCTGGAAACAGATGTCTTCTTTTCTTACAAACTTGGATTGCATCAGAGATGCTGGCTCCCTTAGTGAACAGGGTGCAGAGAGCTGGAAGGTGAACGTGATGCCTGCATACTTCAAAGAGAAAGCTTAAAACCAGGAATGCTAAACCCTGTGATAGCACTGAGCAATGATAAAGGTAGAATACGCAAAAGGGCCTCAATAAAACGTCTCTGGGATTCAAATCTAGCAAAATGAGGATGAAGTAAGAAAGAAAAAGTGAGAAAAGCAGCTTAGTGCAGCCATGCGGTGAACTTGGTTGCGATATTCTGAGCAATTTAATGGAAAAGCATTCTATGAGGAAGTGGTGTAGCAGCGGGCAAATCCAAGCAGAAGATTTTAAGTCACACAGAGGTGGTTCAGAGTCGCCTGGCTCATGAGCAATCCCTTACACATCTAGACTGAGAGGAAATGCTCAGATGTCAAGAATGAAACCGGGAAAAAGGTTATCTAAGCACATGTGTGTGCACCATCTGTATTTACATACATAGTCCAAATAATGATCCATATATGTTTGCTGTGCATATTTTAAAATAAAAAAGAGGTGCTGGAGAAAAACACAAAAGTTTTAAAAGATGTCGTTCTGCAGAGCGAAAGAATAGTGAGTAGGACAAATTAAAGATGGCAGGTTGCTAAATTTGTGAAATTCTTAGTGCTGTTTTAATTTTATAGAATGAGGAATAGTCTGAGAAGACAAAAATGGAATACCAAAGTAAACAGCCCATTCAGGTCCCATCTTATTGGTAACAGAATCTCTTCTGGAAAAATCAGGCAATTTGGACAGGGCCTTACTATGTATCCCAGGCTGATCTCGAATTCTTGATCCTCCCGCCTTAGCATCCTACCGTGAGAATAGAGATATGAGCCACTGCACCTGGCTAAATAAAGTCATTATTGTCAAAATGGGCCAAAAGTGATGTTTTTAGCTTAATATTATACTCACATTAATGTGAGACTATTTCTTGGCAAACATCTTACATGTAATGTACGAAATTATATTAAGAGGCTAATTTACAATGAGATAATATACATTAGTATGCATGTTTTTGTTCCCCACAATAGAAACCTAAATTATAGGCTATGAAAAACACATACATATGCACACACACATGTATATGCCTGCATTTTAATGATGGTGGCAACTGCTAAGTTATTTTCTAATGCAATGTTATTAGAGTTACTGATTTACGTCTTTTTTTGTAGGAAGATCTAAGAAAAACCTAAAATAAGGAAAATTCATCATTTTAATCTCAGAATTTAGTAGCCAACCTGAATGCACCATACTGAGGTAAATGTGATAAACACTGACACTGAACATTAGGAGATGTCTTAGCAGCCTTTCCATTTTTATCCCCTTCCAGGGAGTGATTGTGATAGAAAATACCTTGTGACCTTATGTGGATCAGTGTGCCAAGCTGAGACATTGCATAGGATACAGTCTTTGTCCTCTGGTAAGACATCCTGTTATAGCAGCCATTTACTGTCAGGACACTGCGAGACAAGAACTCACATCCAGATTTTTATCATCCACCGTAAGGCTGACTGGAAAATTTACATTTGAAAATTTTACAAAGAAAACAGTCTGGCATTTTTGAGGAGGACCCAAAATAAGGGAAAGCACCCAGGAAAGGTGGGCCAGAGTCTCTAGGGAATGTTCTGAGGAAAGCTAAACACAGCTTCGGAAAAGCAACACTCCAAACAGCTGGGGAAAAGGCACGTACTCTTGTCCTTGAGCTGTCGCCCAAAATTGTGTCAAAAATTGAGTATGCTTTTGTTTTGAAATTATCTACTTTAGAGGTTGGAAAGATGACTCAGTGGCTAAGAGCAATGGCTGTTCTTCCAGAGGACCAGGGTTCAATTCCCAGCATCCACATGGTAGCTCACAACTGTCTGTAACTCCAGTTCCAGAGGTTCTGACACCTTCACACAGATACACATCTAGGCAAAACACCAGTGCAAATAAAATAAAAAATTATCTACTTTAAGTGATAAAATCAGGATAATATATTTTTCTATATATTTTTCTTAGAAAATATGAGATTTCTTCTTGAGAGGTTGGCTGAAGACTGAGGAAATAGTAAGATACTTAGTCTCCTAAGACATAATTACATCAGGTAATTATGTGTAATTTCATTTAATTGAAGTTTCTCTTAACATTTGTTATCAAAAATTAGTGGCTCCGAGAAACTAAAGCAATTGTACAGCATCACAGACTACCAAGGGGCTATGCGATTCAATGTCCTTGGAGACTTTATCCAGAGGAAAGGATGGTTTAGCTCTGATTTCTCCAGAAGTTTCAGCTCTATAATAGAGGGCCCAGTTGGATGCACACTGTCAGTTCTTCCTTCTTCCATCAGGAGTTATGTGTGAACTCCACACATAACTTAATGCTTCATGTCTATAGGAGAAACACAGCACAAACCCCACCCATCTAAGGAAATATCCTGGGAATTTTGTACATTTCTCCTCCCCTGGCCAGATGTTGTCCAGATGTTAATGTGAAGATACTAGGGAGGTCAGACAATGTAGTCTATTCTGGGAATTGTGTTTCCATATAAAATTCTGGAATCCCCATTCTTACAGAAGAAGGAAATGGGAGAAGGAGAAATGAAACAGTCACTGTTTCAACTGAGTGCATCTTTCCTAACTCTCATCTCCAAAGGTGAATATGTATATGTTTACATTTAATATAGAATTGTCAGAGCTTTACATTATTTAAAGACAACTTTCAGATCAACTGTAAGGGGAAATATCCTCATATTCAAGTCCTTCCTTATATCAACTTTCAGTCACTGTGATAAAAGACCTAAGAAGATTCCCTCAGAGGATGAAAGGTTGGTCTGGACTCACAGTTTCAGAGATTATGAACATGTGGCTCTGTTGTTTCTAAAGTCATGACAAGGTAGAACATTGTTCCAGAGGAAGAGAAGGCAGGAGAAAGAGAATCATACCACTCAAGAATACTCTTAGTGACCTAGAACTAGATGAGTAGAGTCTACCTCCTAAGGTTTCCACTTACTCCTGATAGTGCCACAAGCCTAAGGCAAGAGTCAAGTTCTCCTCATCATTATAAGCCTTTGTGGGGACATCACTTGCAAACCAAGGCACTACTCCAAATTGCTGATTAAAATTCAGAACACTGGCAAATGATAAAAGTGGTTTATGGATGAAGTTAGAACGCTTGTATTGTAGTAATTGCTAATGAACACGCTCATTTTCCTGCTGACTGTTGGGCTAATCCTTGTAACACTTGCTGAGTAGCCTGGGTGGTAGCATGAACTTTCTTCCCAGCACTCTACCACACTAAATCCAAAGGCAGAAGTATCTCAATGAATTTGATGCCAGTCTTGTCCACATAGTGAGACCCTTGTTCAAACAAGCAAGCAACCACCACCACAAAAAACAACCAAACAACTCTCTCTCTCACACATACACACACTCACACACACACACTCACACACACAAATAAAGCCCCACCCCAAACTTTCTGGGTAATTCTATTGTCACTGTATCCTCTATAAAATGGTGAATTGTTGAGACTTCGTTTGGCTTTTAATTCAATTTCATTGAACTTTCTCTTTCCAAAACACCACGCCCAGTCCTTATGCTCATTCTATTCTTGCATGTACTATTTCTTGCTTTAAAATCTAGATCTCCAGTGAGTATTAAACAATGGCTTATGTAAAGCAATTGACACAATTAAAAAAGTATGTTTATATGTGTTTACATGGTAACAGAACAATAAAACCCTTAAAGCAGTTTCTAAAGAAAAAGCTGGTGTTGTTACATGTGTATGCAGATGCGTGTATGTATGTGACTATCCATATTTTAATCTAATTGGTACAGGATGTTCCTGCCTCAGTATCTAAGAGTTTAGATTTTGGAACTGATTACAAAGTTGCTGTTTTTGAGAAAATTTCCCATTGAAGAGCAAATGTTGACTCACTCAACTTGAAATGCACAATCACATATGAGTTTCTGGTCCAAGTCAGTTATGCCCTAGTGTAAAAACTGCACTCTTCACACTGCACAAGATCTTAATATTTTTCATAAAGTTTTTCATGTTTGGGAATTTCTTTTTTTACTGTTTTTATTGAGTTATACATTTTCTTCCACTTAAGGCCAAACAGAAGAAGAAAGGTGGCAAGTGATGCTGCCCATTAGTCACTGGTAAGGTTATCAAGTGAGAAGAGTCCATGACAACTCTTCCTAGCCCCTCACTTCTGATTTACAAATATCAACTTTTACTATCTTATAGTTATATGTATGAGTTTGTATAGTATGTACACATGTGTGTGGTGCCTGCAGGTTCTAGAGGACAGAGCTCTGAAGCTCAGGCAGCAGCTATCTGATATGAGTGCTGGCAACCACCCTGTGTCCTCTGCAAGGGTAGTCAGGATCCTAACCACTGAGCCAGCATTCCAGCAATTCTCTTCTCAGTTTTTCATTCACTTTGTTTCTTAGCTTTTGCCTAGATTATTTGGTTTTGTCTATTTTTTCTTCTCTAGTGTTTCAAACCTTCTCTAAACAATGACCCCATGAACTCTGCCTGAGTTCTGAATTCTTTCTCGGGCTTTACTTCTTCATCCCCTGAGTAGGAGGATGACAGCAAGTAGAGACAGAGATGGAAACAAAGAGTTAACTTGACTCTTGTATAGGAAGAAGCTTAGTGTAGCCTGGTGAGAGTGCATGATTGCAACAGGCACAGTAAATCAGTGGGAAAGGAACAGCGGCTACCAAGAAAGTGTTAAGATGAATAACCAAATGATATGTATTAACCACAAATGTTTCACATGCTTGGAATAAGATCAAACAAGGAAACACTATCTGGACTTGAATATAACTGGTGGGAAAGCAGGCAATGATTAAAATAGATTGGACTTTTGTCTTAGAAATAGCTTTCTTTCAACATTCTGCCCTCACATTTGGTAAACTATTAATCATACTTGTTACCAAATATAGAAGGACATCCTTGTTAAGGGCAATGCCTGGGATGAGCATGTGGAAAGCAAAGAGGTTCCCAGCTTAGGTTCCATTCCACCCAACTGCTACTACATCTGCCCATTTGATGGAATGTAAAGACGCTTCACAGAAACCCACGTAAAAGTCTTCTCCCTCCCGGTACCTGCGTTCTACGCTACTGGTATAATGAATAAGGTGGTCAACATTGCAGCAGGCACCAGTTCCCTTTATAATTTTTGGAAAAAAACATAAATTTATTTATCCTTTAAGTTTTAATCATTGGTGGATTTTACTGCTATGAAATTAGTCACTTTAAATCAATGCCCTCGTTGGCAATTTTGTCACTGACTAAGAATTAATTCTTATGAAAGTACTGTTGCTTGGGATCCTTTTGAGATTCAGGGGTCTAGAGAAGCAATCTACAGTTGAATAAACTATGACTTATATTTAGTTCAGGAAACAATGATCACTGTCATGCAACATCTCTGGCCCATCTTTGTAAAATCTGCCAAAGAGTGTGTACATGTTTAAGATGAAGAGAGAAAAAAAGGATGGAGAGAAAATCTAAAACTTCTGAGTCCTTGGTTTCTGTGAAGTAGAACTTGTGCCATGCACACAATGGCATTAAAAGTCATGTTCTGGGGACACATTCCTCCCTTACCAGAAGGACAATTAGATAGTAATTTAGAATATGCCCAGTAGATCCAAGAGCCTAGAGTAATTTTATAATGAAATATGTTATGAATTTCTATCCTTTGTTTTCATTGGCTTTGGAAGTAAGAGAGGCAGGATATCATGAAACAAGAAACATGTTGAGACAGGACAACCTGTAGGGAGACCTTCCTGACAATTCTTATTTGGGTAGGGTTGATAGTTCACATGTGAACAGGAGACAGCACAACCATCTGGGATGCAAAGTGAAGATTTCAACATACCTTTCCTCTGTAACTATTAACTGGTTTACATCAATTATTATTTTGAATCTCTTTCTTCATTTTATTTTTTATAATTTTTTTTAAAAAGAAGACAAACAAACCATCTTTTTTTATTTTACATACTGATACCGGTTTCCACTCCCTCTTCTCCTTCCATTCCTTCCACCTACTCCCCCCACTACACCCCCATCTAATCCTCAGAGACGGTAAGGAACATTGCTTTGGGGAAGGTCCAAGGCCCTCCCTACTATATCTAGGCTGAGCAAGGTATACATCCAAAGAGAATGGGTTCCCAAAAAGCCAATACAAGCAGTAGGGATAAATTCTGGTGCCACTGCCAGTGGCCTCAAAGTCTGCCCCAGTCATACAACTGTTAACCATATTCAGAGGGACTAGTTTGGTTCTGTGCTAGTTCCTTCCCTGTCTGACTAGAATTGGTAAACTCCCATTAATTCAAGTAAACTGTTTCAGTGGGTGTCCCCGTCATGGTTTTGACCTCTTTGCTCATATTCTCACTCCTCCCACTCTTCAACTGGACTTTGGGAGTTCAGCCCAGTGCTCCCCTGTGGGTCTCTGCCTCTTTTTCCATCAGATGCTAGATGAAGGTTCTATGGTGACATTTAAGATATTCATCAATCTGATTACAGGGCAAGGCCAGTTCAGGCCCCCTCTCCTCTATTGCTTAGAGTCTTTGCTGGAGTCATCCTTGTGGATTCCTGGGAATTTCTCTAGTGCCAGGTTTCTTGCTAGCCCCATAATGGCTCCTTCAATCAAAACTTCTCTTTCTTTGCTCTCATCTCTGTCCTTCCTCCATCTTATCTATCCCATTCTCTCAAGTTCTCCTTCCCCTCCCACTCCCCCCTACTTTTCTGCCCTCCCTTCTAACCCTACCCCCATGCTCCCAATTTTATCAGGTGATCTTATCTATTTACCATTTCCAAGTGTATCGATGTGTTTCTCTTAGGGTTCACCTTGTTACTTAGTTTCTCTAGGGTCATGGACTATAGGCTTGTTATCCTTTGCTTTACAGCTTGTATCCACTTAAAAGTGAGTACATACCATATTCATCTTTCTGGGCAACAATAAATAAATGGGACCTCCTGAACTTTAGAAGCTTCTGTAAAGCAAAGGACACTGTTAACAAGACAAAAAGTCAGCCTACTAAATGGGAAAAGAGACAGAGGACTGATCTCCAAAATATATAAAGAACTCAAGAAACTATACACCAAAATTCCAAATAGTCCAATTTAAAAAATGGGGTACAGAACTAAACAGAGAATTCTCAACAGAAGAATCTGAAATGGCCAAAGGGCACTTGTGGAAATGTTCAACATCCTTAGCCATCAGGGAAATGCAAATCAAAATGACTCTGCGATATCATCTTACACCATCCAGAGTGACTAAGATCAAAAACCCCAATGGTAGCTTATGCTGAATAGGATGTGGAGTAAAGGGAACACTTCTTCATTGCTGAGGGGAGTGCAAACTTGTATAGCCACTCTGGAAATCAGTATGGCAGTTTCTCAGAAAATTGGGGATCCACCTACCTCAGGACTCAGCAATACCACTCTTGGGCATATACCCAAAGGATGTTCAATCATACTACAAGG
>LOJH01062093.1:0-10906 GCA_001685095.1 Ellobius talpinus
GTTGTTGTAGATTATTAGAAATGTATTAGAAAGAAATTATGAATTTAAATAAAGACTTAATCTTACTATTCATTTGACAAAAAATGTAATTACTTATACTAGGAAAGGCCCTTTTGAAGTCAATGTTGTTAGTCTAATGCTGAGACTTCTCTGGTAATTTAATAATCCTAAGAAAAATATTCTATTCCTGATATATTCATCTACTAAATTCTTTCTAACATATATTTAAATGTTGAATGTTGTAAGTCAGTACTGCTATGAACCATTAATGTATCTTATCTGGTATATAGTCTCAACAATCTGTTTTTTTCTTTTCTTTTGACTTTCAAATATAATTTAGATTTCTAGGCTTCTTTTAGCCCTTGAGCAGCTCTAGTAACTGAAATTTATGGCTGTCTTCAACAGAAACACTAGGGGCCAGGTGTATTTATTATTTAGGAAGTTTTTAAATTTACAGTATTCACTGAAGTATTGCAAGAGCCTAAATTTGTTTGATTTGCTGCTGCATGCTCTCAGTGTATTTCCTAATAGGTTTAAATCAACCATTAGACTCAGATTCGGAAGATAGACCTCAGATAACTCACCACTTCTTACTTACAGCCTCTAATTAATTTGAATTTCATTTTAAAATTTTAGGTGAAATGTACACATGCACAGAGTGGGAGAAAATGGTTTCCTAAATCACATGTTTGAATGGTAGTATTATCACTCGTAATATTTTGTTAAATTAGATATCAGTGTCTTCTGAAAACACTTTTTCTTGCTCCCTTTTTGTTATGAAATGAGAAGAAAAAAATGAAAGGGTGTCAGATAGGAAAAACTAGATGTTAGTATTTTGTTATAGTAAGTAGGATCAGTATTAGTCCTGTCCATAATAATCTTTCCAAAGCTCATAAAAAGTTGTTTTCAAAGGTAATGATATATTAAAACATATGTTAAAAATATTGTTTTCTGAGCTTTATCCAAAATAGGGAGAGTACTGTAGCAAAACAATTTGTAAATACATTTTTTGTAAGTAAAATGCTAACATTCACATAGTCTAACTGTATCTTGCACTTGTTCAGTGATGGTTTTAAACTCTGCCAACATGAAAAGCAGTCCATAAACAACTATTTTAGTTTATAACATTTTACCTAATGACATGTATGATTATCACAAGTAGAATGCATAATATTAAGTTATTATTTAAGATATCTAAAACATATGAACAGTATTTCAATTTACAGTAGAAAGCATTGAAATCCTGCTAATATTACAAAACATTGACATTTACTATTAAAATGGAAAGGAGTTTTTTATTTTAGCATGATATTTATTTTTTATTAACAAAGATTTAAAATTACAGTTATAAGCATTCTTTTTACTAAAGCATTATTTTCTTTAATAATATGAACCTTGGGTAATATGTATCTTACTTTATTAACTCACCTAATAAGTCTGTTAAAGAAAGTGAAATAATAGGAAATATGTGAACATAGAGAGATTTTTGAGATATTTTAAGCATTGTAAAATCCTACTGATACAACTGATGGCACAAAACGTTACTACTGTATACTAAAACAACTATAAAATGCTAATAATAGTGAATAAAGATGCTTTAGAAAGCCTTCTATGTGTCATAATGTAACAACTTTAATGAACACTGTCTCTTTTAGGTCTGGATCTGCCATTTATGATGATGCCTCATCCCCTACTTCCAGTCAGCTTACCTCCTGCATCAGTTGCCATGGCAATGAATCAGATGAATCATCTCAATACTATTGCCAACATGGCTGCTGCAGCTCAGATTCACAGTCCACTCTCCAGAGCTGGTGCCTCTGTTATAAAGGTAGGAATCATTATTCTGAAGAAAACAAAGGTATTGATTATATACAAGCTTTGATAAATATCAGCAGTACCACTAAATTGTCAGTTATAACACATAGATTTTTGACTCCACTACTGTGCAGTGAATTTTAATTTGGTTTCTTAATAGGCCTGCCATGTTTTGCTATTGTTTGGGTATGTTTTCTTTCTACTGCCACAGATCTCTCTTTTATTCAAGTCTTGTGTTTTGAAATCAAATGCACAGCATATAGGATGTGCAGCAAAATAATCACAGGGTGGAGGATTATGTAATGCACATTCTCATTTGTGGGATGAGGCTAAGCCAAACCACTGTACAATTTTTTAAGTCTGAGAAAAAATGTAAGGTATTCTTTTCTGTACTTTAGTTATATTCAGGCAGGCTTTGGTCCCAATTCTAGTTTGCCACTGATTGATTGAATGACCTGAATTACAATACTTCACACTCCTAAATGTATTTCTTCAATTGTAAACTGAAAATCATAGAAATTTTCTATCCTTTCTATCCATTGGATAGCTAGAGATAATATGAAAAAAATATTTGTTAAAATCAATACAGCATGGCTGGGTAAATGGCTCAGTTGATAATATGCTACACCCCAAACATGAAGACCTTAGTTCAGATAACCAACACCACATAAAATAGCCAGCCATTGTCATGTAGCTTTGTCAACCAAGCTCTGACAGGGTAAAGATAGCCATATCTGAGGAACATGGTGTCCAATCATTCTAGACTATAAGTGAGCAACTTATTCTGTGAGATACTGTTATAGAATGTAAGAGGAAAGAAACGGTGAAAGACAATTAATCACATGCCCTGAGCTACACAGGCAAATGAACACATGAGCATGCACATGTAGAAATACATACACAATTGTACAAGCAGACTATATATGTATATGTTTATGTATACATGCATACATAAAATGAAAAGCCCAACAACCATTAAGAAGTTATAATAATTTGTTAAACAGTCAAAATCACATGTCATAATTTTTCAAAATTTTGTGGCAACTAGGTGATGAGAAACAAATCATACATTATAATTACTACTGTTTCCTATTATTTTGACTCATCTTTTGTTCTTCTATTTCAAATAGCAAATAAACTATACTTTCCAATATGTATTTTCTTTTGATCAGGAGATGATATAAAAGTTTACAGGATGTTCACAGAAGAGTCAATCAGTCAAGCCCAGTAGTTAGTTCCTTCTTTTCATTTATTTAACAAATATTGTACCCCAAATATATATTGATCAGTAAAGGAAAGGGATAAGATATACTTTCAGACATACAAGAATTCACAGCCTGAATGTGAGGTAATGAGTACTACAAATTAACTTTTATTAAGACAAACTAATGGATAATATATGAAAATAGCCAAATAATAGAGGAATTCAGAGGAGACATATATGAGATCAAACTTTGAGAAGAGGTGATATGATGTCAGGAAATCATTACAGTTGATGGACTTCAACTTGGAAAGTGATCATTTTTATAAAGTTTCATATATTTCAGTCAAATGCAAGTCTGTTTACTGTAGGTAGCTCTGAATGTGATTGTCTTATTTATTGAATTTTTCTCATAGTTTTATCTGAGAATTACAGTTGCCTTTGTAAACAAAATGCCCAAAGACATTACTTAAACAATTGATTAAATTTCTATCATTTTGAAACTGTACAGCTACTAATAAGAAACAACATCACAAAAAGTTAGGAAGTTCTATTAAAATATAGAAAGTTAGTAATATGATACCAAAGTGTAAGAAGGTACATTTTGAATGGTCATCTTTATTTAAAAAGAAATTGCTTGGAAAGAGCTTGTTTTTGTGAAGCACACACTTAAAGTTCAAACTGTTATATTGTGTGGGCTTTGGGCAAGCATACATATTGAGAAGTTTTATTATAATAATACTTGAGGATGTAGAAACTATTAGAATAAAGCCACATTTCTTCATTTATATTCACAGAATAATTTCTGCTAGAAGTTTAACCAAATATACTTAAATAAATGTTCCTCATTGTTTTACAAAATGTCTAAATTAAATTCATCATTTGTCCAAACTATACATAATCATATATATTAACATTTAATATATGGAAATAAATGTTTTAAGTATGAAATTTGGCTTCATTATGACAAATTTACTTTATTTTCAGTAATGTATCAGTGGCCTCCTTCATAAAAACCTCTTGGTTTATTAATTAATAGAATCAATTTAAAATGCAGATAAATATCAACATTTGATAAGTAAAACGAGGGAATAAGTTTCAAAAAGCCAGCAAACTTAATTTTACTCAATTCATGAAAATTCACAAAATACTTGCCAAACTGTATATATTAATTTCCGGTTTATTCTTATCTCTATGCTTACAAACTGACCATCAGTTAATATGCTGTAATTTTCTCCAATTTTCAAGTTTCTTAAAATGAATACACATATGAATGTAGTAACAATTTATAAAAAGAGAAACCATGAATTTGATAGCACTGAATGTGTATGAGAGTTCTGGGAAGGATGAAGGGAAAGGAGAAATATTGTAATATTTATAATCTCAAAAATAGAGCATTGAATGTTATGGGGTAGAGACAAGTGTGACTTCCAGAATATATATATACACATACATACATATACATACATATACATACACACATTATTTTCACCTTGTTACAATGCATGTTTGGCTTTCTGAATGATCACAAACTGAGCTGACCATGACATTTAGTGTACTTAATTATGAATGTCCTATGTGCTTAGTCAAATTACATTGAATATTTTATACAAATAAAACAGCCTTGATTCCTATCATTGATTTACAATTTCAGGTTTCTAGCTCTAATATTTGAGCTATTATTCAATGGCACACCTGGAAATCATCTCTCAAAAGCAAAACCTATTGTACTGACCTCAAACACACACACATACACACACATACAAACACACACCTTGACTTAAGTCAATTTCCATAGCACAAATATTCTCGCCATGATTGATTCCATGCTCTCTAAAAGTAAAGCAATTAAATCACAAAATTACAAAATATTTAACATTGACTTTGGAGGAATAGGCTTCAACAGAACACATTTGTCTTTAAGCTTTAAAAATATGAAATCTTAAAAAAATAAGAAATGAAATCTTTTGCAAACTAGCATTTCTAGGTTAATTCCTGAATGTTCCTTAAGCTAAACAGAAAGAAACATTTCCAATCTGTTTGCCTATCCATTTGTAGGAAAGCATAATATTAAAGTTTTTCAAAATCTTCAAAAAGGAATAAGCAGTTTGATTACGAATTTAATTTATACCTGGTCCTTTAACAGAGAATGACATCAATTTTGTAGATGGTTGGACACAATAGGATTTGAACCATTTTCTTCAATTTATATAAATATTTCCACCACAGTGTGAAAAATTTTCCTTCCTCCCAAAAGGGAAAAGAAATTATAGATGGGTTTTGAAGTCTTGGACATATGAAAAGAATTTTTTATTACTCTTAATAGATTTCTCCAGTTCTATGGGCTTATTATTTTTTAATAAATTTTAACTTCACAGAATATTCCAACTATATCTCAGATAACTGTCATAGTAGACACTTGCTATATGTTGCTGTTTCAATTAATCATAATAAATTCCAAATTTTCTCTGTTTAATTAGTCATCAACTACATTTTATTTGTGGCTAATATATTAATAAGTAAAAACAAACAAGATTTCAATCATTACAGAAATGTTTATTAGCTTGAACTGCATTAGCCAGTATAGATAAAAAGCCCAAAATCATCAGTTATCTTTCAAAAATGAACAATAAATCTATTTAAGAACAAAACTGGTAGCCTAATAAGATGGCTAAGTGAGTTGGATTTTTTATGCCAAGCCAGTTTACCTAAATTCAGTGACTAAGACCTGCATGTTGGAAAGAGAGAACCAACTCTCTTTAGTTCTCTCCTGACCTCTATACAAGTTCTGTGGCACACACGTATGCACACACACACACACAAGCACCATTCAACATATAAATGAACAAATAAATTTTTAAAAAAGAAGCACATATCTATCTGTGTATTTCAGTTAGCCATGTGATTATTCAGAAAGGAGAGTTTGCTGATTATTTTTGCCTTTGTTATTGTCAATTTGAACAGAGAGTAAACATAATTTAGTAATTTATTAATATGTGCAAATGATTGCATATCTCTGTCTTGTTGTATTATTCTTCTTGAGGACTTGTGAATTGTAGTTGGAATTTTCTTTGGGCTACCAACCACCTCCAAAATAAAGACACAGTAATTTATTATTAATTATGAATGTCTGACCTTAGCTTCAGCTTGTCCCACTAGCTCTTGTAAATGAACCTGTTTCTAGTCAGCTACATTTTGCTATGAGGATTTTTACCTTTCTATCATTTTGTATGCCCTGCTTTCCTTCTTCTTCTGTGTCTGGCTGACTGGGCCCTGGTGCCTCCCTGACATCTCTTTTACTTCCTGGCCCCAAATCCCTCCACCTTCCTACTCTCTGCATGGGCATCCTGCCTATACCTACTTCCTCACTATTAACCACCGTGTCACAGCAACAGTCATATGTTTTTAGGGTTTCTGCAGTATACCACTCACTGAAAAAAGTACTTGGTCCCCAAAACTGATTGAAGCTGACAGGAATAGTAATTTTTGGACACAAATTCAGACACCCAGAAGGAAATTTGACAGATATGTAACTTATTTTAATAGCAGCTCTTTCGTCATGGGGCCCTATGACTAACCTACTCACAAGCTTTTGTTCCAGCTTACAGTGATAGACTAGAGCTATGTACTGTGAAATGGACTATGAGTCTATTTAGAAAGATTTTCTTAAAGTTTCATAAATTCCTGAAAGTCCCGCCATTGTTATAGTAACAGGCACATCTCATTTGACATTTTAACAATGTACCACACAGAGTTTGCATTAGAACTATTGACAATAATTCCAGAAGAACAACATTGAAGAAATCTCTCAGTACTTTGAAAGTTAGCCAGCAGGGAGGAAGCTTGATGTCCCCATCTTCTATATCCAAAGGATATTTCATCTTGAGCAAGAGTCACTTTCATACTAAATCTTATGAATTCAAAACATAGCTGCAACAATAACCTTAACTTTCCTTGGCCAGTAGTGTTTTTAAATATTTAAGTGTTTTAGAATTTCACGCATATATAGTGTGTATTGATCATATCTACCTTCCATTTCTCCAATTCCTCCAAGATTACCTCAACCATATTCTCTTCCAACTTCATGTCCTCTTTTTTTTTAATATACTGGGTCTGATTAGTTCTTTGTATTTGCATGGGAGTAGGACTAGCTATTAAAGCATGGATAACCTACCACAGATGACACACATAAAGAAAACTGGCTCTCCTTCCTCCAGTAGCCATTAGTTCCCAATATCTTTGTACCTAGGCTTTGGACCTTCAAAAGACTCTCCTCCCCTTGATAAAATTTTTATATTCTCCATCTTATGAAGGCACCTACCACTACTGTGCATTCATGAGGCAACTATCTTGTAATACCCAGAAGACAACTGTTATTCAGCAGTCTTCTCCATCTTCTGGCACTTTCAGTCTTTCTGCCCCGTATTCAATGATGTTTCATGAGTCTTTGGAGGTAATGTTTGTAAAATATGTCAAATTTTGGCCAAGCATCCCAAATACACATATTTTCTGTTCATTAACCAGTTGTGTTGAGTCTCAATATTAACCACTGTCTGCTTCCAGAAGACATGTCTCTGGTAAGGATTGGTAGCTGTACTAATTTATGGATGCAAAAGTACATGTTGAGAGCACAGTCTAGTAGTATATCCATTGAGCAAAATAAGAGTTATTATTAAGTATGTGATTCATCCCTAGTTTAATTTCAAAGCATGGTGGCTTCTCTGTGTTCCTTTTCTCACCCTCATGGAATATATTATCTCAAACTCTTCAAGCTTCTGTTTCTGCTTCTAATGTTAGGCCAGATGCTTTTTCAAATCTGTAACACCCTTAAGGTAAAATTTTACTTTTCATGAAATAAAAATTTTCACAGGAGGTATGGGCAAGCCTTAGGAAGGGTGACCACCATCCAATCCAAGTAGATCTCAGTTGATACCAAGGGTCAGCAACTAATGAGATACTAAACAAACACATCAACATAGTTTAATACAGCATGAAAAAGATTCCATGACTTGTATGAACTGTCCATTAAAAGAACAATATTAGGTATAGCAGTGTGAATGGCAGCTCTTATCAAATTAAGCTTTCTATAATCTCTAATCATTTTTTGTAAGCCATCCAGCTTCCTTATCCTGGGGTGCTGCTTTGGGCCTCTTTCAGATGCCTATGTCCAATCCTGATGGGCTCAGTGGGCCCTGTTCAAGCTGCTTGACTTGGCACAGAGCCTAGACTCAATGAGCTAATTCTCTTGCCTGCTGTGACTGTCACTCTAGTGGAATCTTGGGTCTGACAGAGTGTGGAATTCTGCAGTGACTTGCACTGGAACCTCTTCCTTAGACAAAATTTCTGAGAGTTTCATCTACTGAATGAACAATTTCAACATATCTTTCTGAAGTAGGAAGATGAACAAAGCTTACTGGGATAAGGTTAATCCTTTAAATTTGCACAGTTCTATAATTTATACCATTTATGAACTGTTATTTACACATAAAGTCTTAAGTTTAAAAGAACAGATTTTTCTTCCTGTAATATTTCCTCTAACTCCAGCTCAGTGCAGGTCATGCCATATTTGCTTTCTTGATCCAGACAAACCTTGTTGCTTGGCTTTCTATTTTCTTATCCTTCTCCTGATTGTGCCAAATTTCATGAATGATTAAATCACTCATATTTACCAAAGCTTCACCTATATAATAATAATAATAATAATAGTAATAATAGTAATAATAGTAATAATAATAATAATAATAATAATAATAATAATGTTCCATAATTGGGATCAAGAAAGCCACTAAAACACATAGTTCCAAGTATTCCGTTGAATTAACTTATTTCTTAACTCTTGTTTACACATACCCATCAGGCTCAGGGACCTCAAATCCAGGTCTTTTCATAATTTCTATCTATCTCCATTGTCTTCTAGTCCCTAATTTTCAGAAAAAGAAAATCAAATGATCCTAATGACTCACATTAACCAGTCAATCAGAAACTTTTTTCCCTTGCATTGCCTTAGATTATGAAGCCTTTGTCTTCAATGAGGAATGAGTATTTTCATTATTTATTTTCTTTTCTCAGATTGATTCTGTCTGCCTTTATATCCAAGGTCATGAGAGACTCTTTCATTTTCCATTTAAATGTTCTTCTCAATTTAAGCACTTCAGATGTGGAACACTCCTTGTATTACTGTGCCATTATTAAGGCACCCCTCCGTATGTTCAAACATAGGTTGTCCTTCCTTCTATTACATAGGTCATATGTGAGGAGAATTGTCCAACATTTATGTCTTTTTCTCTCTCCTTATTTACTATCCAATTCTTCTTATAAGTTTCAAGTTTTAGGTCCTGAGGATTAACACTTTAGTATCTCATATTACTTTTCCCCTTTATAATCTCTTCCTAATACAATGAGTAAGTGCCAACAGGCTGCCACATTAACCTCAATTACACATAATATTATGCAGTACAGTGGCCATGCAGTCACAATTGCTGCAGTGTTGTACCTGCAAATTTGTCTTACTTGTGCTCCTCTTAAGGACTGCAGAATATTCTCTAATTGCCAGTCTGTTCATTTTCAAGGCTTCCTAATACTAATGTGTTAAACTATACTACAAGGAGGTGTATAACTCCAATCATAAAGAAGAAGGTGTTATCTAGGGGTTCTGTTGAAGACCACATGACCCTCTAATGTGGTTAATCAACTCAGAGAATACAGCAACCATTGCAACAAGGAAGCACATCATTCTATACCATGTGGGGAAAGGTAGACATGTTGAGATGGTCCAGGGAGACACTACCCCCTAAGAATGATCACCACCAGTTGGATATACCAACACCTAAATTTTTTTGGGAGGGTGGCATGTAGCCATTAGCAAATTTATTCTTTGGTTCTGTTAGGTTGTCTTTGGGCACTATCTGTGCTGTTCCTCCTCAAGAGATGCCAAAAAATGTTTATTTATCTCAGATAGGGTAGTCACCCACAAAGAACCAAATAAATTATAAAATTATCTGCAAAATCTTGCTTAAGGAACCATTACATTTATTGGGTTGATTTATAGAAGTGCACTTAAGGAGTTACTTATTAGGAGCATAGGTGATTTAAAGTCAGTGTTCTTGCTGACATATATACAACAGCATTAGTGATAATTCAAGAAAGCTGTAACTATGAAGCTCCCTTCACAATTTATCAAACAGACAAGTTCATCAAAGAATCTGTTCTCAACAGTGTTGTTACTACTTATGTATCCTTTGGAAGAAGCTTTTCTAATCTTACATTAGGAACTTCATTAGTTTTCTTTCTTTCCTGAGTCTTAAAAGCCTGAATACTCCAGGATGGACTGTTTCACCTCAGGGATAATAGCTACATACAACTTGAAAAAATATGAAAATAAAATAGATATAGGACCAAAACCTGACTTGAATATTTTAATACCATTTAGGAGTTTATTCATTGTACTTTGCTTGTTAAATAAGACTTAATCATAAATAGGATTTTACAAGACTGTATAACATAATAGCTATTTGTGTGAATATGAATACGCTATTGTCAATCTTTATCATGTGACTCTTGTCAAATTACTCAATCTCCTTGTGTCTTAGTTTGCAATAAAATGAAGAGGATAACTATACCTACTTTGGAGCATTAACATAATGTTAAATGATACAAAATTTGTAAACATGCTCGAAACAATGCTTGGTATATAGTGCTTAGTGTGTATTAGGTAATGTTAATTTATTATGTTTTATTCTTTTTTATTTATTTATTAAAAATTACCACCTCGTCCCATCCTCCCATTTCCCTCCCACTCCCCCCCTCTCCCCCTCCCTCTCCATTCCTAAGAGCAGTGTTTCCTGCCCTGTGGGAAGTCCAAGGTCCTCCACCCTCCATCCAGGTCTAGGA
>LOJH01062094.1:0-10905 GCA_001685095.1 Ellobius talpinus
TTTGGAAGAGCAGGCAATGCTCTTAACCTCTGAGCCATCTCTCCAGCCCATACCCAAGAGCTTTTTACACAGTCTTCCTACTGGACTTCTTGACCAATAGGCAGTATGTGTCTGCTGGTTTGAGTTTGGTTTCATTTAGTTTGACTGCAGTGAAGGAGGGATACAAACACTGTGTGGTCTTCACGTTTCTTCTGAGTGTGAAGACAGCTGCCTGTTCCACTCAGGTCATAAGCCCGATGTGCTCTGATACTTTGCATATTCTTTGAGGTTATGATATGGGATTGTATTTCCTTGTCTTTAATACTTTTTAGATGCTCTCCAGTGGTTTCTACCACTTCACATTACTGAGGATGAAGGCCCAGTAAGGACCAAGCTCAGGGTTGGTGTTTGCAACCAAATGACCTTGAACTGGACACTCTCTTTCAATATGAAGATTAAATTTATGTTTCAGTCAGAGAAAGTTCCTTTATTTAAAAGGAATTTCTTTGAACACATTTCTGTGTTCCTCTGGGTTTTCCACCTAAAGACACTGCTATGCTGCATAGAATTTTTTCCATTCTTCAGTTCTGAATTTCTTCTTTTTTCTAAACCGGTTCTTGCTCTGGTTATCTCAAGGGGTTCTCGCATTTGAAGTTTATTATTAGTTCTTTAATGATATTCAGCCAGTCCTCTAGTTCCTTCACTCCATAATCCCTCTTTTATCCATTTTCAGCTTTTTAACTCATCTTTGAGTTTTTGTCTTATTCTTCTTAAATTACTTTAAATGGTGAAACATTTGTAGAGAATTAATTCACTTCCTCATAGTATGCTATTCCTAAGTCTGGGTCAAAGTTGTTTTAATTTTTGAAGTGTGTGTGTGTGTGTGTGTGTGTGTGTGTGTGTGTGTGTGTGNAGAGAGAGAGAGAGAGGGAGGGAGAGGGAGAGAGAGAGAGCGAGAGAGCGAGCATTCATATGAGTTTTAAGATTTATTTTTGAAGTGTGTGTGTGTGTGTGTGTGTGTGTGTGTGTGTGTGTGTGTGTGATGTTCACAAGCATGTACATGTGAGTTCAGAGTTCAGGTGACCCCAGAGGCCAGAAGAAAGCTCTGAATCCCCTGAAGCCAGTAGTATAGGTGGTTATGAGCCATCAGACATGGGCAATGGAATAATGCTTTTCCCCTTCTTTTTTTTTCCCTTCAGAACATAGGACTGACATCATTTTGCACCTTTCATTAAATCTTCTACCAGGATTGAGGGATCCTACTCAGTCATTATAGGAGTACACAGCTCACTTTTACTGGGGTCAGTTTTGGAATTAAGTTGACGAGCTCCCAGTACAGGCCTCCCTTTTCTCAAAGAGTGAAGCCTGTGGGTCAGTTTCCCTGTGTCACCTTCTGGTGACCTTTTCTACCACTAACCATTCAGAAGAAAGAAACAGTAGAGTTGTCTACTTTTGATACTTATTTTTATGTATGAAATAGATCAGAGGGGCCTAGGTATTTAGGGGGACATTCTTTTCTGTGTGTCCCAGTGTTTGTTGGTGAGATTAGTGTATAAATCAATAGACAGAGTAAAGTGGATTGTTCTTCTCCATGTGACGGGGCAGTATCCAGCCTGTTAAGATCTAAATACAGCTGAAAGTGAAATGGGGAAGACTCACTCCCTGTCTGATTACTGGGACTGAACCCTGGTCTTTTCCTCCTTTTGACTGAGATTGTTGGCCTTCCATTCACCTTTAAGCTCAGATTGAATTATGTCCCTGGTTTCTCTTGAGCTATTGCGTGCAGATGCATGTCACACTGCTTCTTAGGCTCCAGGATTGCTTAAGCTAGTTTCTCATAATAGATTTTATATGAGGGAGAGAAGGAGTGGGTGTTCTGTTTCTCTGGAGAAACTCAACCAATACCATGAAAGGGCATTCATTAGCACTTTACTCTAGTGTTTTTTCTTCTTGTTGTTTTTTTGTTTTGTTTTGTTTTGTTTTTGAGACAAGGTCTCTCTGTGTAGCTGCCCTGAAACTCACTCTGTAGACCATACTGGCCTCGGATTCACAGAGATCTACCTGCCTCTACCTCCCAAGCACTGGGATTAAAGGTGTGAGCCACCACTGCCCAGATAGTACCCTTCTCTTAACTCTCCATGCTACTGATGATGGGGTGGCTTGTCCAGTGGATAACATTGCCTCTGATGTGGTTGTAGACCTACCCAATAAAGGTATCAGTTGGTGGTCATTTTGCTTTAACCTTGAGTTATAGTTCCATCTTTTATTGATAAATATAATCTCTATGTATCATACATATTTGAATGTAGTGCTTTTTCCTTGTTGTTTCCCCTTCAGTACATAGGGAGGCTAAAAAGAACCCTTTAGGGAACACCAAAGAAGTAATTTGGGGGGAGGTTGGACAGAGGGTTAAGATTGGGACATTCATGTTGTTTCTAGATTTCTCTTTATCACCAAAGCTCATCCCAGCATGGGTGACAGCTCACAATATTTGGGAACCTGGACCATACTGTGCAACCTGCAGGAAGTTCAGCAGGTTGGAGAGTGTCCTTTCCAGGTACCTCAGTTGGTCTAAACATCCTCCAGGAAGCTTGGTTGGTTTCTGCCTCTTCCAGGCAACTGCTCAAGAGTCTTCTTCTCTGTGGTTCTTTGCAGCGCAGTTTCCTTTGTCTGTGAAGGATGCTGAGCAACTGCTGTTTACTTTGGAGGGAGGAGCCTAGTGAATCTGGTCAGTTTCAGGAACTTCCTAAAGTTGTTTTGAGTTGTTTACTTTCATGCTTAAGGAGCTTCTCTGTGTAAAGATTACACAACAGGGTCTTCGGCTGAACCTGAAGATGATCAGTTAAACTGGGCTAGCCAATGAACTCTGGGGACATTCCTATCTCAGTCTCCCAAGCCATATAATGATGGGCACATGCTGGCATGTCTTTCCTTTTGATCTGTGATCTGGCAAAGGGAACTCAGGTCCTGAATCTCAAGGCTTCTAGGCTCTTTAAATAGCCTTTTTTCCAGTCCACTTCCCCCGTATGTGTCTTGGGGGGCAGGATTGTTTTCCTATTTCACTGTTATCTCTTTATTTTCATTAGATCATCTTTACATGTAGAGATAACCTCATTTTTATTTATTTAATTGATTGAAATTATTTTATTTTGTGTGTATGTGCACATGTATGCCAAGGCATGTATGTGCCAAGGTCAAAAGTTAAGTTGTAAGAGTCCATTCTCTCCATCATGTAGGTCTCAAAAGACTGAACTCAGGCCAAGCAGTGGGGGCACAAACCTTTAATCCCAGCACTTGAAGGCAGAAGTAGGCGGGTCTCTGTGAGTTGGATTCCAGCCTGTTCTACAAAGACCATTTCAGAACAGCCAGGGGTATACAGTGAAATCCTGTCTTGAAAAACTAAGCAAAACAAACCCCCAAATAAGCAAAAACATAAAAAGGAAACCCCTAAAAATAAACAAACAAAAACCTCAGGTCCCTAGGCTTGGTGTAAAGAGCCTTTACCTGCTGAGCCATAATTTATTTTCTTGTATGGTCAGTGCACAGTAAAAAATACAAGATACCAATGTATAGGCAGTGAAAATCAAGTATCTCACCCACTTCTGTTTATCATCCATACAGATCTCTCAGGAAATGGTTGTGTGTGTGTGTATGTGTGTGTGTGTGTGTGTGTGTGTGTGTGTGTGTGAGACTACACTTCCAGGTCACTTTCTAGTTTTAATATAAATTGTATTATCACTATATATATGGTCTTAGAATTTTTTAAATACTGATTGTGTTTGAATGTGATTCCATATACATACTCAACTGCTACATTTAAAAAAATATGTTTAATATTTCATTTTATATCACTATATAACTCTTACTCATGCGATGTAATAAAAATATCACCTATTTCCCTCCCTGTCTGTTCCCTTGAGATTTACTTATTGGTGTGTTGTTCTTCTGGCCCTCGGTGGAATCTAGAGAATACCTCTGTGACTATTCTAGGCCCTTTGAGGAAAAAAGAGTCAATAGTCACTTTGTCATCAACACAGACTCAGTTCAGAAATCAGAACTCCCATGCCACAGAGTGTTCACCACTTGGACAATAACCACTCAAAGTGGACTTAACACACCATCTTATCTTCTCTCCAGCTAACCTGGCAGTCTGCGTAGGGAAATGGAAACATTCAGTTGTAAAGCCCCTCTTCCCTGTGCAGTTGCTGCCTGGCCACCACAGGCACTCCCTCATATTTGCTCATTTTGAAGTCCTCCAGTGTCATAGTTGGTAAGGATGACTGGGCTAGTCATTTGGCTAGTCTCTCCTTGCCTACCTCACCCCACCCATTTTGAGACATGGTCTCACTATATAGCTCATGCTGGCTTCAAACTTGTGATCTTCCTGCCTCAGCCTCAGTGTCACCGTATCCAGATTGGATTTATCCCTTTTAAGAGTCATGCCTCCCTGTACTGGAGAGTTGATATGTTTAAAGTGGACTCCCCCTAGTACGTTTCATAGAGAAGCCTCCCAGGGTTCCATCAAACATCACCACCACCCAGGTTCCTTCCTATCTGCTTCATTTCCCTTACATCTAGCCAGCAATGGATTCTAGAGAGAGGCTCAGTAGTGAATCCCTTCATCCTTTGCCTGGTCCTCTTAACTCTCTTAAACCAAATGAGAGATCTACTTGGGTATTTCTATGCTGTCTGCGTTGTTCCGGGCATTCAAATCATTTGCCGGGCAATCTTTAGAACGCTGACCTCTCTCTCAACACCGAAGAATTACTGTAGTTTTACTCTTCAAGTCTTTACTCCTTTTCTACTCTCCAAAGTTAGCAGCATCCAGGGTGTAGTTGCACTTCAGAAAACAGTTCTAACTCCTCAGAGTTCACGGCGAAGACTCCTTCTTAGTGCCCTGATAAGCAACATTGACACCCCAGGGAGAAGGAAAATGTGCGCACCTGCACATGCTTGCAAAACCACAAAGACCCTCAAACAAAACGCAAATCGGTTTCCCTTATTTTGAGCTACATAGATAGAAATCAAAACATCCCAACACAGACATTATATATATATATATATATATCAAAGGCACACTGTCAATCCCTTTACATGATTTTGTCAATCACATAAATGAACTGTAGGAAAGATACATATCCATCATTCTTTGTCTTTGCAGTTTGCCCAAGACTGGTGTACTGAGAGCTGGTTGCCTGCTGGTGGGCTTTTGGGTAAATGGCCAGAACATGGGGGCTCTAAGTACATCAATGCCCAGATTCGTTGGTAGTCATAATTTGATGGCATTCTTGGGTAAGCGGGAGTCAGGGACTGGCTGTGGAAAGTGGGTCACTGAGGAATGACTCTGAAGCTCTTGTGTTGTCCCTAGACTCTTACTCCTCCCTGTCTCTCTCCAGCTGTCATGAAGCGGGAAACTTGCTTGTATCCCGTCCTTCTGCCATGATGGACCAAACAGTCTGAAAGCACAAGCTAAACAATTCTTTCCTCCCAACACGTTTTCATCAGGTGTTGGGCACTGTGACAAAATGTTGACTAGTGTGCTGTGCTGCCCTGAAAACGGCGCTGTATGGAAATGATTTTTCTATTGTTCAGCAAGGCATGTAAAATTCAAAATTCAAACTTCAAACAAAAGCTAGCCTGTTTTTATTTAAGCTTCTGCTATTTTGTTCAACAAGATTATTTTTTACAATACTTTTTATTTTCACAATTTTTGCATGAAACTATTATTTGTGTTGATTGCTATGTTTGGAATACCTTCTTAAATTTTTATAATTACTGCTTTCTTTACTGGGATATCATTCAAACATCATTGAATTCACCTATTAAAATTTCACAATTAAATGGCTTTTAGTACAGTTTGAGAATTTTCAACCACAGAATCTATCCATCCATCCATCCATCCATCCATCCATTCATCCATCCATCCATCCATCTATCATCATCTTCTGTCGTGTATTTGTGTGAGCATGCCTCAAAATGTGTGTAAATGTCAGAGGACAACTCAGGAAGGTCAGTTCTCTCCTTTCACAGCATTGATCCCAAGGATGAAACCGAGATCTTTAACCAGTGAACTCTTCCACCAACCATTAAGGATATGTTCCCTTCTTTTTCTTTTAAATTTCTTCATTTATTTGTTTGCTTATGTGTTTGTGCACAAGTGTGTGTAGCTCAGAGGACACCTTGAAGGAATCTGTGTCTTCCTTTCAGTGTTTGGGTTCTGAGGATCAAACAGATTGTCAAAAGCAGGCATGCTTACCTCCTAAGCCATCTTGCTAGCTCAACAGCTAGAATTCTAGAACATTTAAATAAGCCTATAGAGAATACATTTGCAGGGGAGCAGGGGAGGAGAGATGGTTCAGTGGTTGAGAGTACTTATTGCTCTTCCCCTAAGCCCAGGCTTGGTCACTAACAACCACATGACCCCTCGTAGTTTTAGGAGATAGAACTGTAACTCCAGTTTTAGCAGATCTGAGCCTCTCAGACATACATGCAGACAAACAGTAAGTCTCAAAAAAACCCACATAAGTAAATATGCCTCCCCTTCCAAGTTTCTAGGCCTGCATAAGCATTCAATAAAGACTTTACAGTTGCCATTGACATACGCAATAAAAATGAGGACATATATCCACACAGAAATGCCCACACAAATGTGCATGGCAGTGATATTCCTGGCCATCAAACATGGCATGTCACATTTCATCTGTATCTCCTTCTTCTTGGGTTCAGAGGAGGCACATCCTTCAAGTCCCCTTTCCTCCAGTGAAACATGTCTCTCCGAGAAAACTGCTTCACAAAAGCCCTGCTTCTTCCCTAGTGCTCAGCTACTTCAATGGCCTTGATCTGCTTGAAACATCCGTTTATCCTTAGACTGCTTTTGAGTAGACAAAGAGTCTTATCTTGCATTTTGAGAAACAGATTCTAGAAATCAGCTAGGCAACGCTTTTATAAGTCAATCAGCTAGTTGTTAGTTAAACTTTCTGAATGTTAGTTCTTTTTTTTCTGTAAAATTGAGATAATAGCATTAGTTGTATTTGAATTTAAGTAATATTTTTTGTTTATTGGCATATTTTTAAATAATATTTTTATCCTTCGAAAATTCTGTACAAATCTAATCTACAAGGAAAATAAAAAAGACAAGATCTCCTGAGTAAATTGGGAGCATGGGACTTATGGGAGAGGGCAGAAGGGGATGGGGGAGGAAGGAAGGGGAGCAGAGAAAAATCTATAGCTCAATAAAAACAATAAATAAAGAAAAAAGAAAATTCCATACAATTATACAATGTATATTGATCTTATCCATACACGATGACCTTCCTCAGTTTCCTCTACTGACCCATTCTCCCTCCCAGCCTCCTGTCCTTGTTTTACTTTATTTTCTTTGTTATTATATCCCCACCCCCAGTCCTGTTAGTGCTACCTCTATGTGCATGGGAGTGTGTCTATCCAATGGGAGATGGATGAGCAGCCTGTCAGTGGCCACATCCTAAGAATGACTCTCCTTCCCTCAGTCACTACCAACTGCCAGTAGCTCCTCCACTAGGGGTGGGGCATTAGGAGCCTGCTCCCTTGCAAGCTGGACTTTAGACTGGCTTGGTCCTTTGCAGGTAGCTACAGCGGCTATGAGCTAATGTCAGTAACAGCCATCTCAGGTTCAAGAATATTTCATGGCTCTCCTCCCCCTCTCCCAGTTCTTAACATCTTGCCCCTGTGTCTTTCTCAAACTGTGAGAGGACCCATCCACAGCTGAGCACTCACAGTTGCTTATACAACTTTGACAAGTTAGGAGTCTGTGCTTTAACGCACAGAGAGACCCACTGCAGAGAGAAACCGCCCTAGGTCCTCAACTCCCCTGGGTGGAAGTTTTGTAAAGTTTAAATTAACCTATTCAGACAAAATGTCTAGAATAATTCCAAATACTCACAAAAGTTTTAGTTAATTGTTTTGAATGTTTTGCTGGAAAAACACATAAATAAATGTTGTCATTTTAAGTGTACAATTTGAAGTATCGAATGTATTTATTTTGTTCACAAAATTCTAGAACTCCTTCATATTGTATAAATGAAATTCTAGATTCATTAAACAACTCCACATTGCTTCCTCTCCTGGCTTCTAATAACCACCATTCTCCTCGTTATTTCTATGAATGTAAAGCTTTGGGACTGACTGGAATGGAGCAGTGGGGAATAAAGAAATAACAGACACATGTACTCACTAAGCTGTGATTAGGTGAGCTATGCACTCTGATGAGCCATGCACTCTGGTGGAGATGCACCTGCAGCCCAGAAACTCTGCAGTTATTATATAAAAGTATGCATTATATACAGCTGAACAAGCAGGTGGGTTTGCTAGCTAATTACAGCAAGAGCCTTTCTGCAGGGGGTCAGTCTCCTGTTTCATTCATCTAGGAGGAGGAAGCTGTGGTTGGTACTTTGTTCACACACCACTGTTTTCGTCTGTATTTGGACCAGGGTAAGGTCTCACTATTCCGAATATGCAGGCTTAAAGTATTGGGGTACTATGTCCACAACACACATTTACTCAGGACTTCATGCACTCACCATGGTTTTTATTTTGAGACATTTATTATCTGCCCTCTTATCCAATTCCAAGTGTAGAAAACTGTATTAAGTGCAGCCACCATAAAGCAAATCTGATATTCAGGACTCATTCATCTTGTGTATCTGAAACTACTTATCCTTTGCCCCTTTGTGTTTCTGTATGAATTTTGAGATTGTTTTCTTATCACTGAAAAATATTATTGGAAATTTGATAGGGATCACATTTAGGCTGTAGAGTGCTCTGGACACTTTGTACATTTTAACAATATTAATTCTTCCAATGGATGAGCAAAAGCTATCTCTCCAGATACCCACATCTTCTTTTAATTTTCTTCTTCAATGCTTTATAATTTTCACTGCCCAAGTCCTTTGCCTCTTTGCTCCAGTTTATTCCCGGGTGTTTTGTATTTTTCTATAATAACAGAGATTATTTAGTTATTTTCTTTCCTGATAACTCACTATTAGCCCATAGAAATGCTGCAAGGTTTTTTATTCCATGATTGTGTATGCTGAGCCCTTAGTGAATTCATTTAGTAGTTCTAATACTTTTTGTTGTAATTTAAGCTCTCTTGTTTTCTTCAGATATTATTTTGCTTTCTTCAGAAATAAATTTGCCTCTTCCTTTCCACTTTGGTGCATTTGCCTTTTTAATTTCTTGGGCTAAGATTTCCACTGTTGTGATGAGTAGCAGTAAGAGGAGAGACCTCTTTGTGTTAACCTACCTTTCATTATTATTATTATTATTATTAAAAATAGATTCTTCTCTCCTACAACACATTCCAATCACAGTTTCCCCTCCATCCGCTCCTCCCAGCTCCCTCCACCTCCCCTCTCCCCCAGATCCACTACCCCTCATTTCCCTCCCTAAACTCCTCTTGGATATCTGCTGTTGTCCTGAGTCATGGGGATCCTTAGGTTACCATTCAGCAGAACTGGTACCTTCAAGCACTCCAGCAGGTCATAAATGGGATAGATGTTAGGGTAGGCCAACCCCAGGCCCAGGATGTGGGTCTGGATGGTAGCTGAGCTGGTCAGTCCAGGCTACTCTGATTGCCCACATCAAGCGAGGGGCAGAGCCAGCTTTACTAGGCCCATGCCATAAGGACCAGCGCTCCCTCCTACATCCATGGTGAGTGGTGGGGCCATCTCTCCAAAATGTAGGGAACCAGATCTCCCATGAGAGGCAGGAGCAGCTCTCTTGCTACAGTGTCCCTGGAGGGGGCAGGGCCAGCTCAGCAGGGTTCCCAGATTTCAATACTCATGGTTCCCATGGCACTCCATCAGCAGCATAGGCCAGGGACATCAACACAGACCTCAGCTGCAGTGGGACCACGGAACCAGACATGGCCCTCAGCAACATCATGGCTCCATGTGGCAGTGCAGGCCACTGAAATCGGCATGGCACCAGCAGTGGCACAGCCTTTGGACAACAGCATGGCCACAGGTTGCAACCTAGACCATGGGCATCTGTGTGGCCTTTCATGGCAAAGTGGGCCTTGGACATCAACACAGCCCCTGGGTTGTAGGTTCATGGACCAAGACATGGTCCTTGGCAGCAGCCCAGGCCAGACATCACCCTGCCTCGGTGATAAGCAGGCCACCCACATCAGCCGGTTCCTTGCCGACTTCAGTTCTTCAGTTCTGCCTCTTTCTACAGTGAGTGGGCCATTCTGCTTCTCTTTCTCTCCCATTTCTCCACCATATATTTTCTTATCATAATGGCAACTAGGCCTATGGATGTCTTCAGCCACAGACTGTCAGGACTCAGGCTGGCCCATGGTGGCCCATGGGAGTTTTATTTGTTCTGTCAAAAACTATTGTTGATTTTTCCCCTTCTTTGCTGTCTGCATATTACTTCTGATCTAATCATTTTTATTCCTAGTGCAAAACTTTGGAATTTACCTTCTTCTTTTTTGATTATAACATTCACAGCCATACCACTGTGAATACACCAGTTTTGTCTACCTATGTTTTGTTGATGTTGTTATTGTTGGTTTTGAAAGACAGTGTTTCTCTGTGCAACAACCCTGACTGTCCTGGAACTCACTTTGTAGATGAGGCTGGCCTCAAACTCTCAGAGATACACCTGCCTCTGCCTCCTGAGTACTGGGATTAAAGGCATGCGCCACCATCCCTGGCCGAGATTAAATTGTTTGTCAGGGGATATTTCACCATTTTAAATGTTTATGAAAATATTTTAGATTTGCAACAGTGTTTCTATGACTCAGAGAGATTTGACTCAGCATCATGGAGCACCATTCTTCCGAGTTCTCAGTGTGTTCACCGAAGACATTTAATTAAAATGCTTTTCATGTTGTAGGAGAATTAGTGCAATTTAGAAAACAGTTGTACTTTATGTGTACAATGT
>LOJH01062095.1:0-10905 GCA_001685095.1 Ellobius talpinus
GCACCCAGTTTACTGAGTGTAGTGTATCTCACATGCAGTCCTTACTGCAGCCTGTGAGACCAGCTCTCAGGATTGCACCCAGTTTACTGAGTGTAGTGTATCTCACATGCAATCCTTACTGCAGCCTGTGAGACCAGCTCTCAGGACTGCACCCAGTTGCAGAAAAGAATGTCTTCAGAGCAGCAGTAACAGAAAATTTTTCTGTCTATCTGAAGGTAAAAGACTCACATACATGATCTGATGGTCAGCCCTTTATTCTTTCCAGCTCTTGTTCTCCTGTTGCAATTCTCTCTAGCTTCTTTGTTTACCTAGCTGATACACAAACACACGCACACGCACACGCACACGCACATGCACATACACGTTCAGTAACAAACTTTTTCAGTATAAAAGGTTACAAATGCTACTGCTGTGGGGACTGAGTAACCATGGCAACCTGGACCTCAAGGTTGTTGGAGTACAGGCTGTGACCTGAGGTGAGGGCATACATAATGCCCAGTGAGACAAGCTGCTGAAGAATTTGTGCAGGGAGTAGGTCTTTTTTCTGTTTTTGTTTTTGTTTTTCGAGATAGGGTTTCTCTGTAGCTTTGGAGCCTGTCCTGGAACTAGGTCTTGTAGAAAAGGCTGGCCTTGGACTAACAGAGATCTGCCTGCCTCTGCCTCCCAGGTGCTGGGATTGAAGGTGTGGGCCAGCACTGCCTGGCAGGAGTAGCTCTTTATCAGCCACACTTGGCAAGAGAAACACATAGTATTTTAGGTTGCTGTGTACTAATAACCTTGGCTTAGACACCTGTGACTCTGTCCTTGTGCATATCTGTAAATTCTTTAACTTACAATCCATTTACAGAGACACTCAGTCTAGTTTGAAATTGTTCTGAGGTCTTAAATCAGTTAAATGTGTGTAGCTTGTCTTAGACTGGGGAAAATTGTTTTCTCATGTTAGTCTGAGTAAAGAAACTAAACAGGCTTCTACGTGTCTTACAGTCCTCATAGAACAATAAATCTATTTATATGAAGCATATGCTGGCATATTTCTGTTCGTCATAATTATACAGTTTAATGAAAAGTCATCTTCCTGACCATCCACATCTATATGTGTGCCCACTAGATGGAGTATTTTCATGAGAAAAATGCATAAACAGCTTGAAAAAAATCCCATAGCTGTTTTTCTATCTTGTTGCTGTGTTTTATTCAAGTCTTTAGATTTCCCTTAGTATTATTTTGAAATTGTTCCTTTTTATTTCATCTACCACTGGTTTAAATTCTACATCTAGACTTTAAATGTTCTTAATTTTTTTCCACACTGGAAATTAAACCTCAGGCCTCATACATGCTATGCCTTCACTCTGCTAATAAACTATAACCCCAGCACTTTTTTCCCAATTTTATTTTGTTTTTATTTGTGTGTGGACATGTGCGTGCCATGTTCTTTCTCTCCTCGATCTCTCCTACCCCCCCTCCCCCTGTATGTGTGTAGGTTAGAAAATAACTTGTAGGAGTCAGTTCTCCCCACCATGTGGGTCTCAGGGATTGAATTTAAGCCATGAGGCTGGGCAGTGAATGCCTTTACCTGTGAACTGTCACATCAGTACTCTACTTTAAGGGGTATCTCATGCTAAATTCAGATTTGAGGCTTTCCATGCTGTTTTCACTTATCATCCTGTTAGATAGCTTGGTCAATACACTTGTGGTTTTGTTATTCTGGGTATTGATTTTCGTATCCTGACTTTGGAAATCCTTTTTGTTCCTGAAGATTCCATTAAAATGCCATTTGTTCTATGAATGGCTCTATGATCATCAGTTAGAAAGCAGCCTCTTAAAAAATAATGTTTTACATGACTATAAAATTTGTTAGTTTACTGCTTTGTGCAATAATCTTTGGAAGTTTTCTAGACTCTTACAACCACACCTTAGTATGTTACTCATTTGTTATAGTCAAAAATAATTAAAACAGCTTTATCTTTTGCGTTTCAGTTAACCTTTGTTCTAATCCTGAGGACAAGCTTCAGATCTATAGGGATAATTTTGAGAAGGCATACTTGGACTCAACAGAGCGATTTTATAGAACACAGGCACCCTCATATTTACAGCAAAATGGTGTGCAGAATTACATGAAATATGTAAGTCAGAATTTAGTGCATTTTATAGTTTTAGTTAATTTCCTGATATTCTTAAAATGATTGCTATTTTGCTTCTGGACAGGCAGATGCTAAATTAAAAGAAGAAGAAAAAAGAGCACTCCGTTACTTAGAAACAAGACGAGAATGTAACTCTGTTGAAGCAGTAAGTATTCAACTCTGCTGCATCTGTAAGTAATTGGTTTCCTTCTGGTGTAGCACAGGGGTGGCAAATGCAGACACTAATGACATTTCCTCTTCTTTTCAAACTTATTTCATATGTTTGAGTGGTTTGCATTTGTGTATGTGCACTGTATATATGGTACCTGTGGAGGTCAGATGAGGGTCGTGCATCCCTGGAACTGATGCTGGGAATCAAGCCTTAAATCTTAAATCTTAAATCTAAGAGCAGACAGTGCTCATAGCCATCTCTCCAGCTTCCCACACTTCTCTTTGTTATGTCTTTAACTAGTATTAATAATTGGTTATAATGTTCTTCTCCCTTGAAAAATACATCTGCAATGGTATCTTATTCTGAACTTTCTAGTCTTCACTATGTGCAATGTACAGTATTTTAACTTTTTAAACTTTTTTTGTTTTTTTGTTTTGTTTTGTTATTTGAGACAGGGTTTCCCTGTGTAACAGTCCTAGCTATCCTGGAACTAGCTCTTGTAGACCAGGCTGGCCTCGAACACAGGGATTCACCTGCCTTTGCCTCCCAAGTGCTGGGATTAAAGGCATGCGCCATGACTGCCCCGCTCAGTATTTAATCTTTTATCATGCTCCTTAAGTATATCTAAAAATCAGTGGGATTTTACTCATGACCTTTTTTTGAATTCTTCAATCTTGTGATAGTCATGCTAATTTTATTCTTGGAACAAACATCACACTGAGTAGAATCTTTCACCCTGTTTTTTCTTGGAGAAGGCTATATGGATTTTAGTAGTTAAAGTAATTTTGATCCAAAGAAAAGTTGAGCTAATTTAGTGGTTGTTTAATACAAGTTTAATAGAAACTTGTAGCTACGCTTGGCCTTATTCAGAAGTCAGAGCCATTGTATATTTTTAAACAGGTATGCCTTGGTCAAAATTATCCCTCATGGCCTGGTGGGTTCAGTGCTTGCTATGCAAGTGAGTTGTGCTGTTATAGAACAACCAAGTCTAAAACATTTGAAAAATACAAAATTGCCAACGAAAGGACTTATTGGTGGTAAATGAAAGTCTCCTGACCCGAGTTCATTTTCCAAAATCCATGTAAAATGCCAGGTTCAGTGTGACACATCTGTAATTCCCCTACTCTTAAGACAAAGATGGGAGACAGGCAGGAGAATGGCTGGGAAGCTTTAGGGTCAGCTAGCCTGGATTACAGTGCATGGACACAGAAACAAGGGAGACTAGAGAGACTATGCCTCCGCAAGGTAGAAGAGCTGTCTTCTGAAAATTGTCCTCTGATCTTCACACATATTATGACATTGACATACATAGACACACACAGAGACACAACTGATTTGCTGTGATTTATAAATTATTAAATACACCTTAACCTTCAGTATTTCAGTATGTTAAAGGCCCTGGGTTAGTTGAGTATGGTGGTGCACGCCTTTAACCCCAGCTGGGAGGCAGAGGTAGGTGGATCTCTTGTGAGTTTGAGGCCAGTCTGGTCTACAGAGTGAGTTTCAGGACAGGTAGGGATACACAGAGAAACCCTGTCTCAAAAGAAGAAAAGATGTTAGGTTTGATCCCTATCAGCCAAAATCCCCACACCATACCTGGATGTACTCTTTTAGGACATTTTAAAAAGTCATAGCCTTTAAGCGTGTCTACATTTTACATAGCAATCCCAGTCCCCACTCCTCCTCCTCCCATTCCTTCCACTTCCCCCCAACTAGCCCCCCATTCACTCCTCAGAGAGGGTAAGACACATTGCTTTGGGGAAGGTCTAAGGCCCTCCCTACTATATCTAGGCTGAGCAAGATATCTATCCAAGGAGAATGGGTTCCCAACAAGTCAGTACAAGCAGTAGGGATAAATCCTAGTGCCACTGCCAGTAGCCCTGCAGTCTGTCCCAGCCATTCAACTGTCACCCACATTCAGAGGGCTTACTTGGACCCATGCTTGTTCCTTTCCTGTCTGGCTGGAGTTGGTGAGCTCCCATTAGTTCAGGTAAACCGGGTGTCCCCAACATAGTCTTGACCTCTTCAGGCAAAATATTCTTACACATTAAATAAATCACTGATGCTTTACCTCTTCATTTAGAACCATTTATTTAATCCTGTACATAGTATCATTGATCTTTAGTGGTCACTTGAAAGGAAGAGACTCTGTTTAAATTTCTCTGGTTTTTCCTTCCTAGTTATGTCTAAAAACCACAAACTAGATTTTTCTTTCTGTCTTCACCTCACTTTTCTACTTCCTCTCTTTACTGTGTCTACTTTATTATCCTTAGAAGGTATAGTATATTTTAGGACTACTTATTTTTCAAAATCCAGTTTAAGCCCAGGGCTGGGTATGGTTGTACACAATTATTTTTGATCCTAGCACTTAAGGGCATGTGGATCTCCGTGAGTTCCAGGCCAGCCAGATTTGCACAATCAGATGCTGTCTCAAAAGTAAATAACAAAGGGTTGGGCATGTATAGCTCAGTGGTAGAACACTTGCCTAACTTGAAAAGCCTTGGATTTTATCTCCAGCACCAGGGATAAGGGTGTCGGGTATGGGTGTTTTGTCTGTATGCTTGTGTGTGTACCAGTGTTTGAGATCCCAGAAGAAGGTATCATATACTCTAGGATTAGAATCACAGACATTTGTAGCCCCTGTGTGGGTGTTGGGATTTGAACCCAGGACCTCAGCAACAGTAACTAGTATCTTTTTAACTGTTGAGCCATCTCTCCAGCCCAGGGGGAAAATATGATTCAGAAGTCATCTTAGCAGATGACTACTTTAACTCCTCCTCTACCTCTTAATTAGTTACCTCTTCCAGGATAGGCACCAGCTGTGTTTTGTCCTAGTGCTCAGGCATTACACAGTGGTTTGTAGAATGTATTATTAGTTTTTGAATTATATGGAGTATTAGGATTCTAATAGATTTCACCAGCTAGTAGGAGTTAGGCAAAGTTCACCCTTTTTTGAATTTTTGTATATTTTTTAGTTTTATTTATTTCTTTTGAATTATATTTTAAAGAGAACCTCAGTTCTGTAGCTTTACTTTAAAGTAGTGTGGTTTATTTATTCATATGTTAACAGTAAACCTGCATCAAGGTAGGTAAAGTATACTTTCAGTGTATTTTCTTTTTCTTACTGTTGAACCAATATGGTTGGACATGTAAGTATTCTGTAAAGGTTATTATTAACTGTTAATTGTTTTTGCTGTTTTTCAGCTCATGGAATGCTGTGTAAATGCACTGGTGACCTCATTTAAAGAGACTATTTTAGCAGAATGCCAAGGCATGATCAAACGAAATGAAACTGAAAGTAGGTAAAATCTCACGTCCAGAGAGTATCTTAAGCAAATCGCCTAATTGCTCTTAGGTCATTCTTAGAGACTGGGGTGAATTTTCTCCTGAATATACTAACATTTATTTATTTTGGGAGGCTTTTGTCTTTTTCCTTTAAGGTAAACTGTGCTTTTAAAGGTTAGTATTAGGTTGTAGAAATGCAGTACAGACTAGAACTGAGCTGCCAGGCACACGGCTTTAATCTTAGCATTTGGGAGGCAGAGGCAGGTGGATCTCTGAATTCAAGGCCAGCCAGGTCTACAAAGCGAGTTCCAGGACAGCCAGAACTGTTACACAGAGGCACCCTGCGTCTCCTCCCTCACCCACCCACGCTCTACAACTGAGTATTTGACTTTTGTGTAAAAATTTGGTGGATCTTCTTAGAAAATAATAAAGATGGCTCAGTGGGCCTTGATGACCAGAGTTCAGCCTCCAGAGCCAGACGATGGAAGGAAAGAACTGACTCCCACAAGTCATCATCTGACTTTCACGAGTTTAGGTTTCACTCAGGCATGTATGCATGTGTGCACGCACTCTTAATAGTATAAAACTGTGTTAACAGTGTTTATCCTGCTGAGAGGTGGTGGCGCATGCCTTTAATCTTAGATCTCTGAGTTCGAGGCCAGCCTGGTCTACAGAGTGAGTTCCAAGACAGCCAGGGATACACAGAGAAACCCTGTCTTGAACCCTCCGCCCCCCTCAAAAAATCACCCCACAAATCCAAAAAACTGTTTATTTTCCACACAAAAATTAATGTTTTCTTAATTACGTTGTGTTTTGGGAAGTAGCAGGTATATATAAAAATGAAAATAATTACTCAGCTCTACCACCCTGAACAAAACCACATTAAAATTTCTATGTGTACTGTCCAGATTGTCCTGTATCTGTATCTGGAGTCCAGTGTGTAGCTACTCTTAAAGGATGTATTTCAACTCACTTCAGTTCAAAACCCATTGAGTCTGGATCCCATGTGTCTAGGCAAAGCCAGGACTGCCATGCAACTGAGAATGACTTTGACCAGTTATATCTGGTCCATACTGAATTCTGTGAAACAGTTCATTTTGTGATCAGCACTGTGTCAGTTCAGTGCTTTGTAAATTTTATACAGTTTTATGTTAACTCTGATACAAAATTATATAATTCTTGTTTTTAGTCCTTTTCTTTTAACATTACATTTGCTTTATCAATAGTAGTCTTATGTGTAAATTTGTGTTCTCTCTCTCCCTCAAGATATATGATCTTACTTTGTACCTCAGGCTACCCCAGAACTTGCTTTAGCCTAGAGTGTCCATAAAATATCAGTCCTGTCTGCCTCTACACCCAGCATCATTTTGTTTTTGAAAAAAAATTTTTTTTTTCATTTTTTGGAGGTCCAGTCAGGTTGCCTTGGCTATAAAAGATCGCTTTTAATTAGATTCTTAAAAGAAAATTACTTTCTTTTAAACAAACTATAGCCACAGGATACCTAATAGTATATTTCAAACTCCAAAGTAGCATTTCTGCAGGATCTTGTTATTGAAGCCATAGCTGCATGTAGTGCCACACAGATTGGGAGGCATCAGTAGGCAGATTTCTGAGTCTGAGGGGCAACCTGCACTACATAGTAACAGCCAGGGTTACCTAGTGACCTCGGCACAAAACAAAAGTCAAGAAAGAAATTTAATTTAATGTATAAAGTAATTCCATGAGTGTGTTGTGTTTTTTTCAGAGTTACATTTGATGTTTTCGCTGATGGACAAAGTTCCTAATGGAATAGACCCAATGTTGAAGGATTTGGAGGAGCACATCATTAGTGCTGGCCTAGCAGACATGGTGGCAGCTGCTGAGACCATCACTACTGTAAGTTCCTTAGATGGCAGGAGTCGTGTATATCCAACATCACTTCTGAAGTTGTGGTTGAAACAGCAAAACAGTAATTTGGAATATTTTTCAGTTTTACTTTTAAGAAAAGAAATCTTCCCAATTTTAAATTAAAGCCTTAGTCTTTTTTAGTACTTTGTTGTTTCATATATTTTCCCTTTTAAAAGCTGAAATGCAAAACTTTTTTCCCAGGACTCTGAGAAGTACGTGGAGCAATTGCTTACTCTGTTTAATAGATTCAGCAAACTTGTCAAAGAAGCTTTTCAAGATGATCCTCGTTTCCTTACTGCAAGAGATAAGGTAGTGTTTCTCTGAGGACGTTTTGTGTAAAAGTGCACTATCACTAAAGTTGGCTCAACGCGCAGTGTCATCATGTTGCTAAGCTGAGAACTAAGAGTGTGGGCAGCAACTCATTTACGCAGTTTATTACATCCCGTTCAGTCTTCCTTCCAGTAAGCTGCAGGTACTTGTGAGCTAGGATTCGCCCAGTAAGCTGCTCCGTCCTTAGTTTTTCATGAGCGTTGCCCCTTTGACTTGAAGGTTTTTTATTCATCCTTTTAAGACCTTCCCTGCTCTACACCACTGTTCTACATCCCTCATCCCAAGCAGAGTTATTTATTTTGAGGGGCAGTGAGGTTGTGCATGCCAAGCCACATGTGAGTAGAGAAGTCAACAGACAACTTCCCAGAGATGTTTTTCTCCAAATGAGGGAGGGCATCAGGGTCGGCAGCTGCCTTTACCTGTGGGCCCCTCTGTGGCACACAGTTGATGCTTCCATCCGCCGTCCTTGGAGCTCCTGGAGTGGCTTTCAGAGTTGTCTTTGCTTTTCATGGGAGCATTCTCAGTGAAATGGGAGAACATATCATTTGTTGGGAATGGGCCTGAGTTTTTCTCTAGAATTCTTAAAAGTAGAAGAGAGCTCCCACCACAGAACACATGTACTGTCTGTGCCTACCCCCACCCCAGTAGTGATAAAGTTTAAAGAAGTACTGAGTCATTTAGATGGATGTTCTAGTAAAAATAAAAGAGCATATACTTAATTTTGCAGCCTTCATCCAATTCCAGCACGCGCACACACAAAACCTGAGAAAACATCTGGTTCATGTTAATTTGTTTCTTTGTATATTTTAAATATTAAATGTCATTCTATTTCAAATTGGGTTCTTTTTACAGGCATATAAAGCAGTTGTTAATGATGCTACCATATTTAAACTTGAATTACCTTTGAAGCAGAAAGGGTAAGCTTCTACACTCTTTTTAAAAAATAATTCTTTGGGAGACACATTACTGGGGTGCTGGGTGATCAAGGTGCCTTGTTTCCCTGATAAGTTTGGGCTTTTCTTAGGTTTGCTTTTAAGTTCTAATTGTTGGTATTATTTGCTATTGAGACAAGGTCTGTGGCCCAGGATGCTCTCAAACCCCCTGTGTAGTCAAGGAGGAGCTTAAAAGACTGCTAATCTTTCTATCTCTTCTCCTGAGTGCTAGGATTACAGATTCAGGGCACCTAGCCTGGTTTACTCTATGCTGAGAATTTAACCAAGGGCTTTTTATGTGCTAAATACTCTACCAACTGAGCTACACATCCTTTGACTTTAGATTTACAGCTGTTTGTGTGCGCTCACAATAAATCCTTTGGAAGAGCAGCCATTGCTCCTAACCACTGAACCATCTCTGAGCTCCATAACCTTTTTTTAATTTTTGAATTTGTTTGTTTCACTGTGTAACCCTGGTTGACCTGGAACTTGCTATGTAGATGAGGCTGGCCTGGCTACAGAAAGCTTCATTCTTCTACCAGCTAAGATTCAAGGCCTGGGCCACCACACCTGACTTTCTTTGAATGTAAGAAAATTTGCCTACAGAGACCCTTGTTTCCAGCCTTGAAGTGCTTCCGTGTTTTTCCTTGCTCAGTTTGGTTTTTGTTGTTGTTCTTAGAATATTTGCTACCTGTTGCTATTAGAACTCCTTTAACAAAATAATTGAATGTTTTGGTGTTGGAAATACATTTTGTTCAGAGTCTTTAGAATCTCTGCCTGTTTTCCCTTTATTAGTTACCCAAAGTGTTTTACCATAATGATATAAAAGGGGAAGTGAATTTTAATGTGAATTTTGAATTTTGGATCTCCTTGGTAAAGCATGTCTACCAAATAGGTAGCCCTGGGTTTGACCTCCAGCTCAGAAGGAAGTGGGCAGGTGAATTAGTAAGAGAATGCACACACCATGAAAGCGGAGCCTGGAAACGAGCTAGAGAAGGGAGGGATCAGCCAGAGCAGGGATGGGAGTGGGCCAAAGTGTAATGACACACATGCATAAAATGTCAAGGTGAAGCCTGTTTGTGGCCTGCAAGATGGTTAAACTGGTGAAGATGTTGGCTGCCAAGCCAGATAATCTGGGTTCAATCACCGAAGCCCACATGATAGGTGAGAGTTGACTTCTGCAAATTCTCCCCTGATTTTCACATACCCTCACACATAAATAGATTAATTAAATAAGTAAAAGAAACCCATTACTTTCTATACTAACTTAAAATTTTAATTTTAATTTAAAAAGAAAATAAATCACAGGACAGTTGCAGTATATGCCTTTAATCCCAGCACTAGGGAGGCAGAGACAGGCGGATCTCTGAGAGTTGGGGGCCAGCCTGGTCTAACAGAGTGAGTTCCAGGACAGCCAGGGATACACAGCCAAAACCTGTTTTGAAAAACAAAACAACAATAACAACAAAACTATTTCTTGTTGGTAAAGTGAATTGGTTTATACTAAGTAAAAATTAGAGAAAAATGGAAACTTGGAATTTGGACTAATCTGACCTCGACACAACATCTAGTAGTTCTAAGTCTTGCCAGTTACTGGATAGAATCCACTACAGTTCATAGCTAAAAACTAGCATTTCATAGCAATGTTGGTGTGTGGTCTGTTCCTTTAATTCCTGAGGGTACAGGATCTTGAGTTTGAGGCCAATCTAGACTTTATAGATCCTGTCTCAAAAATAATGTAAGAAGAAAAATAATAATAAACCTTAAAAAATAAGTAATTGAGAAGGAAGAGGCTTTATTGTGTTTTGTCAGTTCATCATGGCAGGGAGGGTATAACAGTAGCTTGCATCAAGGCAGGAGGAAACATTGGGGTACTACCAGGGGTGGGCCAGGGAAGAGACAGCTGTCTGGACACCCACGCCTACCACAGCCTGCTGCCCTACTGTGTCCAGCGAGGCCACCTAACAATAACCTCTGAGACTTCACTATCTGAGTTCACACCAGAGACTGGAAACAGTCTCACAGACAAATCCAGCAGGTGCTTTACTAACAGGTGTTTCTCTGTGAGATCACATTGCCAACCAATATTAATTTACCACACAGAGTAAACCTGTAGTAGCATCCAGACTATATAAGACACTCATCTGTGAGTGTAGTGAAAGGGGAGAGCAGGCCTGCTTTT
>LOJH01062097.1:5238-16143 GCA_001685095.1 Ellobius talpinus
CCACTACCACGGGGCCTGTACAGGGCAGAATAGAGGTAGGCAGAAAAAACTAAACTGATTGCTGGGAGAAAAAAGGTGGAGTCAGGGAGAGGCCATGGAGCCACCAAAGGGGAAAGATGCGAGCCGCCAGACAGAACCTTGCTGGTAAGCCACAGCCACATGGCAGCCACAGCCACAAGACAGTATACATATTAATAGAAATGGGTTAAATTAATATGTAAGAACTAGCCAATAAGAAGCTAGACCTAATAGATCAATCAGTGATTTAATTAATATAGTTTCTGTGTGGTTATTTCAGGGCTAAGCAGCTGGAAAGAAACAAGTGGCCTCCTACTACAACAATCCTGCTATTTGCTTAGAGTGAAATGCTCTTGTGAATTTCACATATATTTCTGATAATGTTCAGAAGCAAACTCACCTATGTTCTTTTGCAGGGGTAGAGGGGGAAATAGAGTGTCATCAACATCCTATCCAGCTGTAAGGTCTAGGAATGAGACTAACCTGAAATACATACACATATAAACAACAGTGAAAAGACTTTTCGGGCTGTGTATGTGTGAGTATGTATGTTTGTCTACTACACTCATCACAATAAGGAAAGAATAAGTTATGAGATCGTGAGCTTGAGGGGAAATGGTGAGGGATGGACACAGGAGGGAGGGAGGGGAGAAGAAGGATTGGAAATAATATACAGTATTCCCATATGAAATTCTCAAAACATTGCTAAATGAAAAGCACATAGTATACAATCTTTTAAATCTAAACTTATTAATAAATAAAGCCTAAAAGGGAATGAGAACAAATGAAAAGAGGAAGTAAAATAGGAATGAAACGGGAAAATCTACGGGTCAGTAATATGAGAAATAATAGATGCAAAAATTGCAGGATGAATACAGAAAAAGAACAGTCACAAAAACCTACCCAAGGAAGATACAAGCTAAAAGCAAATAAAAGATTTAGATACAAAAGTGTACATTCAAAATGGTAAGTTAAATTAAATAGAACAATACTGTCACATACCTGGAAGGAACATGGTACTTCCCAACTTCTTTGGATTTTCAGCAGGTGGCAAGAGGACCTTATAGTCTTGGTAATTCAAAATTGATGGACAGTCATACTTCTGCATGGAGTTCACCATTCTGTAAGAGTGTCCCAGTCAAAGACTCTGCTTGCCAGCCATACCCTCTCTATGAAGAGCTGGGCATCTTACTTTCCACAGAGCTTTTCTGTGTTTCAGACTCTGGAACATCTGCTTTTACCTTTGACCCTGGGTGTTCCCTTCCCAGCTATTTTATTAGGCAATACCCCACAGGTTTTCCCTGAGATACTTGTGTTGGCGCACTTTTCAGGATCCTGTGTTAACTACCTAGGTAGTGATGCATGGTAGTGCCTTCTATATATTCTATATATTCTTAAGGTTAGTCACCGAGACTCTTGTGAAGAATACAATCTTCAGGCCACTGTGCCACACTTCTACCACACTTCCCATAGTCAGTTGGTCCCAGGTAGCTCTCTGCCCACGCTGTGGTCAATTTCTATGCCCTGGTCAGGTCTCTGCAGCAATCCTTAGTCTCTTTCCAGCTTGCCATTTCTTTGGTGCCCAAACTCAGGAGGGACAAGATCCTCTCTTTCCTTTATTGCCAAGCAGTCCAGTGTGTACAGCGTGGTTCTTTAAGGGTGCTAGTTGGTGGCTGATCCTTTCTACTTCTCCCACAAAGGAATCTGTAGCTCTCTCCTCTGCGTATTTCCTCTTTTTGCAGTACTCACCAAACTCCATTTCAACTGCTGTGCTACTCTTTGCTATTTTCCTGCTTTGTTTCTATTGTTCTTACACTCTTTCTGTTTTAAGGATGGAGTCTATTCATTTCTCTCCTAACTTTATCTTTCAATAGGTCACTGAAGAAATGACTTGTCAACACCAGTTTGTCTAGAATATCAAGTGTTTTTAAGAGTATTTTCACTGAAAATGGAATTCTGTGTGCACAGATTTTTCTTTAATTCCTCAATAGTTTTTTTAACTTCCTTTTATCTGTTGGGACTTATAGGCATGGTTCTAATATTAACATTCTAATATTTACTATTGTGCAGCTAGTCTACAATGTTTGATTTCTTTGTATTAATGTTATTTGGAGTTTTTAAGCTTCATAAATGGCTTGGTGTCTTTATTCAAATTTGGAAAACTATTAACCAGTTTATTTCTTTTATTCTTATCCCCTTCAGACATTTTCCTTCTTTTCCTAGTGGCAATTCAATTAAATATGTGTTAGGCTCAGTGGTTGTCTAACAAGTCTTTGCTTACACTTTTGTCTTTTAAATTATATAAATTTTAATATGCTGAGAAGTTTATGGCAAATATTGGATTTGTACTGTCTCCATTTGATTCCTTCTTGAAACATTCATATCTCTTGATGAAAGTTCATAACCAGTAATTAATGAGAACCATCATTTTCTTTGAATTCTTGAACATCATTTTAACATTTCTTTTCTACTGTATTCCAATATTGTTTCCTCTGTTTCTGTGGGCTGACACTGAGTCATGTGCGCCTATTTCTCAGGATGCATTGCAAAGTTGTGCGTGTGTGTGTGTGTGTGTGTGTGTGTGTGTGTACAGGATATTGTGGGTAATAAAGATTTTGACTTCTGTCTTACTCCTCTGAAGAGTTAGTCATTTGGGTGGTCTTAGGCTAATCATTAACTTCTAGAGCGCTTTGTATATACTTTGGTAAGGCAGGTCTACTAAATGCCTGAGGGTAAGGGCAAACTTACCTATCTTTGCCAATTTTCAAATCCCAAATTCTATCTCCTTTGCTGTGGACAAGACTTGAAATCTCTGTCTAATCTTTCCATGTGCTGCTTTCAATCTGCTGATATCATAGGAGTCTCTGCTAACCTTGGTCCTTCCAAACTCTGCCATGCAAGAGCATGTTAATAAATTCTCAGTTCCTAGCCATGTCAGCCATTGAAAGGGAGCAGAACTTGAAGCCAGTGAGGCCTCATGGAGGAAAAGTGGTTACAGCTATGGCCTTGATTGAGATATTGGAATGTAGTTCTTCCTCTTTTCTCTTTTGTTCATGGAACATCTCAGAATAGGGGGAAAGGTTGTAAGAGGTGGTGAAGGAAGATAAGAGCTGTGAAATGCTGACTTCTGAAGAAGACATGGTTGCTGTGTATATAACTCATAGCAGCTATGGTTACCTGCATCAGACCCATGCAGTCTCATTAATCAAATTCCAACATGAATGATAGGTCTCCAGAGGTTCTACCCTTGGTAGAGTGGCTACTTACAGTGGGTGGTTCTTGAGAGAGTAAGACTCACTCTCTTTGGGGACATGGCTAATGGTAGATTGTACATTTCATTGTGAATAGCACTGTACCCATGAACGTATGGCAGTATTAATTGGACTTAGGGGTTTTAAGACTAAAACTGGAGGACATGAAGTTGGGAGGAAGATAGGGTGGAGGTCACTAGCAGGAGTTGGAAGGAGGTAATGGTGATAGAATCATCATCTGGAACCATGGTCTTGTATATCCTTGTCTTCAGAGCTGGGAGTTATAATTTGTTGCTGTTTTTAGTATATGTAGTATAAAATCATTTTTTCAAGTAGCAGAAGTGGACAGTAGATATAAGGGGTGGTGAAATGGCTCAGTAGTGAAAAAGGTTTTCAGTGCAAGTCTGATGATTAGTTCAGTCCTGCCCAAATCATGAGTTTAGGGTGAAAGGAGAGAATTGACTCCTGAAAGTACATGCCACACATTCATTTGTACTTATTCACTCACATACTAATAATAAATAGAACAATAAAACAGATGTATTCAATATGCACATATACATACATAACACAATGATAGTGCTTATATAAACCTGAAAATGTTAAGCATAAATCGTTGTTTTAAATATAGCCTTATGTTGTAGAACACAGTCTCTGAGCAAAACAGCCACCATCTTCAGTGGATTAGCTGTGCCTGACTGTGGAAGATCATCATCATGGGGATTGTTGACTGTTGACATCCTTTGACTAGAAGGAGGAGTTGGAGTGATCACTGAACTCTCTCCCGAGACCTCAGCCATTTGTATAAAACTCTGTTTTAGTTTCAAGCTGTTGGCTCATCTCAGGAGATGTTAGAGAAAATATCTTGGGAAGGCTAACTGAAAGGGCTCCACCTATGCTGTTATGGAGAAACCACAATACTGAGCAAGGCATTTGTACTCACCCATGGTCTGTAAGTAAGGCCAAGTTTCCTCTGGTGGAATCATACTTAGATTTGTGCCTGGGATCTTGTGAGGAAAGGATAGACAAGAATTCATGGAAGAGGCCATCAGAAATTCATCAGGGGTAAAACATGACAAGGAATAAGGATAGTGTGGCTTGAGAGAATCGAGTAGTGTGGCTACACTGTAATGGGTCAAAGGTCCAAAGCAGAGTATTTATTAAATCTACACTAATTACATAAGCATTTATTGAGTTGTAATTATGATAACAGATTCAATACAAATTTAATTATATTACATCTTATTTATGGCCTTATTAGAGTAGTAAATACTGTTTACTTATTATACACAGTGGGGAGATAGTGTGTGGTTTTCCTTTGCTTATTACATGTTGAATAATTTGTCTGGCCTATCCATCTAAATATATTTAGTAATTTATGTGTAATTAATTCAGGAATGACTTATCTATGTGTTCAACATTTATTTATAATTTTTGTAATAATGCTTAATTAATAATGTTTCAAAAATGTTTAATGCAATTTGATAAATATTTCTGGAACTACAAAATGGATCAGCATTCCCCCAAAGAAAAATGATGAAAGAAAGTTATTTCTTCAAGTCTGGAAGTTCATTCATATGTGGATTAGAAGAGAATTTCAATCTTAGTTTACCCATGTCAGGTTCCCAGTCTATGAAATTACTCTAATATGGAGGGATTTATCTCTTGTCATTAAATACAGGCAAATTATTAACTTAACAGAGCCCTGTTTTATACAGGGACTTCATCAGAGTAGTCTGACACCTAAAACTATATTAAGCAATATGAACTTTTATAATAAATTAGAGTTTTAAAATAAGGAACTTTAAAAGAATTGTTGATGTTTTATAAGTAAGTCATGTAAGGAAACAAAATCTAGTTTCAAACACATATGCATATTTTCTCCCAAATTTTCTTTAATAAATTCATTTTTAAAGAGATATAAAGTCTTGTTTTCAAAATGAATTCAGCATTTATCCCAAAATGGAGAGTCCTGACTTTTTAAAGGTATCTACTTATCTGGCCTACTACCTACCATTTCCCCACACATGCTCCATGCTATGTTCATTCTCTGTCTGTTGCTTATGCCATATATCATTGCCTTACCATGCTCAAGAGGTTTTTTTTTTTCGTGAGAGTCATGACCTTGATAATACTTTGTCACCACCTGTCCCCACTTCTCAGTCTAACTTCTAATTCTTCCAGTCTCATTCAAAGAAATTGATTGAGATTTCTTAATATATGATAAACACATTAGTGGATTTTCCTAGGGCTTCATAAATCTAAAAGGGCTCTTGACAATAAGTTTAGCTAGGGTGGGCCATACCTATCGGAGGCATCAAAAGATCTAGTGGGAAGAATATCCTGTTGTGCTCCACCAAGTGTGCACTTGCTTCTTCATTAACTTAGGTGTTTGTGTGAAACCACACAAAGCTGAGTCTCTGAAGAAAAGAGTCAAAGTAAGGAGGGGAAGTTCTACTTAAAATGGGGCAACTTGCTTAGGAAAGTATATTATGACATAAGCCAGCAAGTTACAATAGGTTAAACTATGAATTTTTCAAGCTAAAATATATAGTAAGAGAATAGGACGCAGTGATTGTTCTTCATAGTTAAATTTTTATTCACTGTCTTAATAACAAACACAGTTTAAATTACAACAAAAGAATATTATTAAAGTTTAGAGAAAACAGAAATGTGGGGATCTGTGAACCGTTTTAGAAGAGCTATTGAACGGTAGTGTATTATTGTTCTAATCATGTCAGTCCTTGTATTTAAAGAAATTTCTCATCTATTAAAGGGAAGAAGGCTGCATGAAAGCAACTTCTTCACTGCTGACACTCAAAGGATTGGAGCAACTCAGGCACACTAGGCAGTCAAACTTATTGAACAATTCACAATTTCTTATTCAATTTGGGCTACTTTTTTGAAAAATTACTGTTTTGAGAATTTCATACATGAGCACTATATTTATGTCATTTTTACACATCCTCCTCTCCCTCCAAACTCCTCCCATCTCCTTCTCTCTGGTTCATGATCTTTCTGTAATTGTTATTGTCACACATATTCATATATATGTATACCACCTACTGAGAAATTTCAGAGTAGGTTCCATGTACCTGTGTTTAGGGCCCACCACTGGAATTGGCTAAGCTATCAGGGGACTGATCTTTAGAGAAGACTGTCTCTCTTCCTTAGCAACCATTAATTGTCTGCAGTTCTTTATCTAAGGATAGGGTCTTGTGAAATGCCCCTCCCCCATAATATAAGCATGTTGGTTGAGTTTATCATCACACAGTTCTTCTTTAGGCAACCATGTTGATGAGCTTTCATGGATACAGCATTCTTGTCATGCCTCGAAGGCACTATCTAGGATCAGATCCCACGGTCCTCTGGCTCTTTCCTATCCACCTCCGCTTTCTCTGTTTCTCCTGAGCCTCAGATATAAGGATTGAATTATAGATAGACCAACTGGGACTGGGTACTCCATCATCATTTATTATATGCATTTTGTCTAGTTGTAGATCTCTGTACTCTGTCTACTACAAAAAAGAAGTGTCTGGTGAGGACAGAGAACTGTGTACTTATTCATGGGTATAAGAACAAGTATTTACAATAGTGATAGAAATAATATTGGCTTTGGAAAATGGCAATGGAAAGTTATACCCTAGGGTCTATGACTCCTCTAGCCAAGGTTAGTTGGATGATTTTACAAGGTCAGATATGCAGGCTTTAAGTTGAATTAGACAGTTACAGGTGACCACAACATTAAAGTCCCACTATTACACCATTGGAGAGATCTTGCTTATGTGGATTTTGTTGATGTTCACAGGCTTTTCATTTGGGTAGGTGATGTGGGAGTTCCCTCTTTGTGCTGTGATTACCATTAATGAATAAAGAAACTGCTTTGGACCTATAGCAAGGCAGAACTTAGGTAGGCAGGGAAAGCTGGACCAAATGCTGAGAGAAAGAAGGGGGGAGTGAGAGAGATGCTATGGAGCTGCCCGAGACTGACACTGGGATTTTACCCAGTAAGCCACTGCCACGTGGCAATACATAGATTAATGGAGATGGGTTAAATTAATATAAGAGTTAGCCAATGAGAAGCTAAAGCTAATGGGCCAAGCAGTGATTTAATTAATACAGTTTCTGTATAATTATTTTAGTTCTGGGCGGCCAGGACAAACAAGGGGGCCCTCCTCTTACAGGTAGGTGATGATTTTCTCTCTTGGAAGCTTGCAGCTCCTTTAGACAGCCAGTCCTCAGCAAAGAGACTTCCAGGTGACATATAGCTTGGTTTCTTCATGGTTTCTGTTCCAAGAGTGCAGTGTCTTCAGCAATGGGGTCATTTCTTCAGGTTCTGGAAGACAATCAAAGTCAATGGCAATAGCTTATATGGTTCAGGGAGTTCCTTGGATTCCCCATGACCAGTATCTTGAAGGGGGGTTTCCCATGCCTGATACTGGCATGTATTTTCTATTTCTTAGGGAAAATGATTTTTGCATATTCTTATAAACTTACTATCATATTAAGTGACACAACAGAAGACTTTTAGGTGGCAGAAGACCAAGAGAGAATTAAGACAGAAAAAAAATTCAGGATTAATTGGGAAGTATAAACAATTAGACTGAAGTCATTAAACAGACTGTGAAAACCCAGAAGTAAAAGAAACTACACTAAAGGAACATTTTGTTGGTAAAGTAAAATTTAGTATGACCTTATTTGTTGAGTCTTAAGAAAATCTTGAGAATGAAGGGGGTAATTTACAACAAGTAAATTCTTGTACTGTAACTTTATAAAGATCCCTGAGAATTAACACACACTTTACAAGAGCAAGAAATTAATCAGACCACCAAGACTTGTGAGAAAAATGAAGAAGAAACAAAGCAGAAATGCTGAGATCTTGGTGAGCATGGGATTCTGCTGAGCTATGCAGATGGACTGGCACTGTGACATGGAAGAAATAAAGTTCCCAGAAACCACTGAAACATAAAAAAAACATGGACAAACTCATCCCATGGTGGAAGCATAGTAACAGTTTTTAGATATCAAGAAGGGAATTGAATTTATTATATTTAATGTTTGTTCTATGACAAAGCAAATTTCTATGCATACCAGGTCCAATTTCACTTAACTGGCATAATTCTTCATTGGTAGTAGATGAAAGAATACAAGTCGGTCACAAGAATCTGAGGCAACTGCTAGAAGAAATACATAAAAATTCACTGAAAAAGAAAGCATCCACAAAATCCACCCAGGGTTTGAATAAAAAAGAAAGGTGCCAAAGAATTTTCTAGGAAAAGTTGACAAATAGTCTTTGAATATTGTACTATTGGTGAAAAAAGAGAGATGTGATCTATTCCTGGAAAAGGCTTTCAATACAGAAGACTTGCATGACTCCTATGAAAATGTGGAAGGAGATATTAGAGACATATCTTGAATGGGAGTCTGTGGAAGCTCATCTGAAAAGAAATATGTGGCAGCCAGCTCTTGTAGAAGGAGCCCAAGAGTTGCTGATACTTCTCATGACACACATATGAACTCAGTCACACATCTGACTGAAGCAACAGGCACGCGGCCTGCATGGGTCTGTCCAGATGGGATCCTAGAGCAGAAAGGAGCAGTAAACACAAGCCCCATCCCTAACCTAGAAGCTGTCTTCCATCAATAGCCACTTACAAATGAATATTGAATTTTCTCCAAGAAAGTCTCATGGAGAAACAAACTACTCTTAAGAGTAGGCCTCATGACGGACAGTCGATGGCCAACAGAAGACGAACTCAATGGCGTCTTTGGAGGTTCCTTTTCTTATATTTTCATGTCATTGCTTTTATTTTTGTTTAATTTTATATTTTTAATTTTTGTTTTTATTTTACTCTACACGTTCTTTCTGTGGGTACACTAAACCAAAGGTGGGCAAGCTTAATTTTTGTCAAGAAGAAATTCGTAAACTTTACTGTTACAACTGTCATAAACTTGAGGTCACTGACTCTTGTATTAATTCAAGGCTATTGTAACAGGGAGCTAATGACTTGATTTTCAGTGGGCCGCCCCTTTTGGGGCATCACATGATGTCCACTAAAACATCAAAAACGTAATTGAAGAGGGAATAGCCAACACTGATGAAAATAAGCACTAATAAGCAAAACCCATAGTTATTCGTCTCTATGCTCCAAATGGCGCTGTAATCGCGTGTGAGTGCTCAAGACGTTGATGCACACTTAGACAATATTAGTGGAGACCAACTGTCCCTGCACAAAAAGTAAAATTGGTTATGCACTCTGCAATGATGAGAGTGTTTTTTGGAACATCATTTGGTTCCTGTGGCCTCACTGCAAACGAGACTGTGAAAGGTGAAAGTGTTCTAAAGAAGGGTATTGAAGGAAGAGGATACTTACAAATGCTTTAATTTGAAGAATGCTATCCTTCAGAGAGTTAGCTCAGAGAAATAAAAATTTAGGAAGGAAGAATGTGTCACTTACCATGAGATAGAAGAAATATTTAGAAGCAACTTCGAAATCTTGGTGAATTGCAGATAGAAGCAAGTAATCAGATTCTCGGGGAAAAAGCAAACAATTTCTTTTCAGGATATAACTTTGTAATATTCAGAAGTTTTAGTGGGCTGCCTCCCACACAGCTCTTCAGGGTTGCTTTGAAAGTTTCTCTACATAAGCATTATTTCTATTCTGCCTCCAACAGTTTAACATGATTACGAGTCAGGTCATTTCCTTTGTAGTTCAATGATATCTAAATCTTTAATCGTAGAAAGAGCTTCTCTAGAAATGATAACAACTACAGCTGGGACAAGATGGTGATAGCAAAAATGGCACGATCATTTTCCCTCAGAGTTGAGAAGTTAGAGACAGTACATTTGTTCTCCTAATCTTTCTCCATTTTTTTTCTTTTGATGAGTAATTCAAACTAGTAAACTAGATTTTATTGTGGTACAATACCCATTGGTGATCAGAACACAGAATCAAAGACAGAGACTCAGTTGATACCCTCCCATGAAAGCTGTCTCTTTAAGGGAGAGAGAAACCTGGAGGGGGTGGGGTAATGTTTATAATTCTTGTCCAGTGTCATCCTGGCAGAGATGAGAATAGGAAGCTGTTTCTGCCCAACTCTGTGTTGCAAGCTGAATGGTGCTCATTAGGGCAAGTCTTGAATTTCCCAATAGATCAAACGGAAGGGAGGATTTTGTAACACAGATTTACATATTTTAAAAATATACTCCGTATTCTTTCCAACATTCATGGACAGGGAGCAGACACTGTGTTGTTCAGTCAGACAAGATCAGACATTACCAACATGCACTTGACCCTCTGTATATGCCCCTTTTGCCAGCAAATTGTCAATCGGTAGTACTGATGGATAGTTTTGACTGCTAAGAATACTGGATCTATAAAGGACTTATAATACAACGTGCTGGAAATAATTTGTTATAGCATCGGTGATGCTTGTTGCAAGCAAGAGTAATTCTAATTAATGAGAGCTCCCTGGAGGGCTCATGTATAGGATTGTTTTAACATCAATACTTAGGCTTTTGAGTTTTTACAATCATCTAAACAAAACTATGGTTTATTAAATAATATGGTCTTTTTTGTGATTAATTTTTATTTTTTTATTTCAGACACTTTTTTATTGTTATTAAAAAATTTTC
>LOJH01062098.1:0-10905 GCA_001685095.1 Ellobius talpinus
GATCTGTATATTACTCTTCCTATGAAACGGTCATCCCCAAGAGACTGCCAGTCAAGGGGAGTGAAGAAGGAGGAAGGGTGTCCTACATGCTGTTGATGCAGGGCCGGCAGCAGCTGCTTCACCTGGAGGTAAAGGGAGACCACTCTGTGAGTAACTTCCCAGTCTACAGTTACCACAGTGGCGTCCTGGGGCAAGAAATGCCTCTCCTCTCGCAGGACTGCCACTATGAAGGTTACATGGAAGGGGTGCCAGGCTCCTTTGTCTCTGTCAACATCTGCTCAGGCCTCAGGGGCATCCTGATCAAGGAGGAAACATCCTACAGCATCGAGCCTATGCTCTCCTCCAAAGGGTTCGAACACATCCTGTACACTGTGGCACATCAGCCTCGAGTCTCCTGCAGTGTCATTCCCAAAGACAGCTCAGGGGACACTAGCCAGCAACAGAGGAGCAGGAAACCCGATGACCTGCGGGAGCTGTCTAACTTGTGGTCACACACCAAGTATGTGGAGATGTTTGTCGTGGTCAACCACCAGCGGTTCCAGATGTGGGGCAGCAACGTCACCGAGACAGTCCGGGCAGCAGTGGACATCATTGCTCTAGCCAACAGCTTCACTAGGGGACTAAACACAGAGATGGTGCTGGTGGGCATGGAAGTCTGGACAGAGGGGGACCTGATAGAGGCCCCGGTGGACCTGCAGGCTACGCTGAGGAATTTCAATCGCTGGAGACAGGAGGAGCTCCTGGGCCGTGTCAGGCATGATGTGGCACACTTGATTGTCGGGCATCACCCAGGAGAGAACCAGGGCCAGGCGTTTCTCGATGGTGCCTGTTCTGGTGGGTTTGCAGCAGCTGTGGAGGCCTTCCATCATGAAGATGTCCTGCTGTTTGCGGCGCTCGTGGCCCACGAGCTGGGGCACAACTTGGGAATCCAGCACGACCACCCAGCCTGCGCCTGTGACCCTAAGCACTTCTGCCTCATGCACGAGGATATCACCAAGGACAGTGGCTTCAGCAACTGCAGCTCTGACGACTTCTACCGTTTCCTCCATGACCACAGAGGGGCCTGCCTGCTTGACAAGCCTGGGCACCAAAGCCGCAAGCGCAGAGCTGCCCATTGTGGAAACGGTGTGGTGGAGGAGTCAGAGGAGTGTGACTGTGGTTCTGCTTGTGACAGTCACCCATGCTGTGATGAAAACTGTAAATTTAAGCAGGGTGCAGAGTGTAATAATGAGCTTTGCTGTTTTCAGTGTAAATTTAAAAAGAAGGGACAGGTTTGTCGTCCTGCTGATGGAATTTGTGACCTGGAAGAATACTGTAATGGGACCTCTGCAATATGTCCTGAGAACAGGATAGTGAAAGATGGCTCTGTATGTCATGAAGTTTACTTCTGCTTTGAGGGTCAGTGCCTGGACCCTAGCTCTCAATGCTCACGTATTTTTGGGTTCGGTGCAAAATCTGCCTCTGATGAATGCTACAGTTCCCTGAACAGCAGAGGGAACCGGTTTGGAAATTGTGGGCCTTCTTCTGAGTCTCCAGGAACGTATATCAATTGTTCAGATCAAAACAGTCTGTGTGGGAAACTTATATGTACAGAATTACGCTTCTTACCACCAATCAAACACAAACATACACTGATCCAAGTCCCTCACAAAGTGAACTGGTGCTGGAGCATGGATGCTCCTGGTGATGAAACAGACATCCCTGACAAAGGCTATGTGAAGAACCTGACCAACTGTGGCTCATATAAGGTGTGTCAGAATTTCATTTGTGAAGACAATGACACGTTCTCCACCTACCCTTCCTGCAGTAAGGAACTGTGTAGTGAACATGGAGTTTGCAATGATTTAGGGCACTGCCATTGTTCATATGGCTTTGCACCCCCTGACTGCAGACATAAAGGAACTGGAGGCAGTGTGGACAGTGGTCCTACTCCCGAACTATCAGATGAAAATCCTTCAGAAGTTGAGAGTCAAAATCCTGAAGATGAAGGTAAAGACTTGGTACTTAACTTAAAACTGATAGTTCTTTCTACTATTTTGATACTCACAATACTCTTTATAATTGTATGCATCATGATTGCATACAGTAAGTCAGAGACTCCTTATGAAATAGAGCCTTCAGAGTTAGAGAAGGTTCCAGAAGGGGCTGAGGAAGAGAAGGAAGAGGAAGAGAAGGAAGAGGAAGAAGAAGAGGAAGAGGAGGAGAAAGAAACAGAAGAGGAAGAAGAGGATGAGGGAGAGGAATAAGTAGGGGGAACATAAAGCCAACAGCCAAGCCTCTTGTAGCACTGAGAATGAGGCTCAGTAAAGCAAAGGCTGCACAATCTGCCAGCTGTGATCCCTCCCTGAAACTCCAGGGCCTACGGATACACTTGCGAGGGAGGCAGGAGGCTCTGTCCTTACCGTTTAGTTGATGGGTGTTTCCATAGTCAATATTTCAGTACTCTAGTTTTCATGTTTCATTTGAACTTGTCACATGTATCTTTGGACATTCAGGTTCTTGTACCTTTGGGCTAATTCTTTTGGTCACCAGAAACTGCATTTTAGGACATGCTTTCTTCCACATCGATTGTCTGGTGCTCCTGAATTTATCACTATCTCCAGGATTTTTATTCCAAGTAACAACTACCTATTATGTAAGGGCAATTTCCACAAGATTCAGTGTTCTGACTTGCCCAAAAATATATTTAAGGGATGAGTCTTTAAATAAAACTCTTAACATTAGATATGCCTTCGGGTTCCATGTAATGTATTTATTGAGTACGTTCAGTTCTGTAGCTGTGTGGTAAAGGCTGTACCTCATAAGGAAGAAGGCCTAGCTTTGAATCTTGAGTTAAGAAGTCAGCATTACAGACATCAGCCCCATCTCCAGGACAAAGAGTGCTTGCTGTACAGTCATGAAGTTCAGATTCCTGCACTCACCTGACAAGACACAAGACAAGTATCTTGTACAGGCCCATAATCCAAATTGGCAAGATCAGGAGGTTCACTGGGGTTTGATGGTTTCTAGCCCAGAGAATGCAAACTCTAGTTTTAGGGAAAGAATAGACCAAGAATAGACCAAAGGAATAGACCAAGAATCATAGAGGAGGACACTAAACACCTCTTCTACCCTGTATGCAGATGTGTAGGCACCCCCATCTGCACATACATGAGCACTACACAATAAACAATCACATATTGAAGAGGAAGCAGCAACAGCCAGCACTAATTAAGTATTGATGGTGCTGTTTGCCATATTGCCAGCTTTCTTCAGAAGGCTTAGCAAGGAGACTGAAAGTGTAAGGCCAGCCTGGGTTACTTAGCAAGACGTATCCTAAAAACAAAATGAAGCTGAACAGAATTACTTTGTGCTCTGACTGTAGAAAGGACCGCCTTTCTCATAAGTCATCCTGCCATGTGTTTGCAGCATCATGAGGAAGAAGTTCAGTAATTGACGTGTTGAGGCCCCTATAGGACCACACTCCCCAACAGAGTCTGGCCATGTCCTGCCACCTTCTCCCTGCCTTCTCTGGGTGTCTCCGGCCAGCCAAGACCCCAGAACTTTTCTTAGTTTCCTAAAGCCAATTCCAGATTCTAGATTTGTCTTCAGACTTGAGAGGAACAAAGGGAAGTTACAGTATGAAACAGATGCTGCAGATAGTGATGCTTTCATGCCCAGGGGTCATGTTGTCCTTGGGGGTCCAGGAGCAGACCTGTCTCTCCTTGGGCCTGACCTCACATCTTTTCTCATCCCATTAGTCAAACTGAACTCCCTTGTTTGGAGTTCAGTTGAAAAAAATAAATAAAAGAAGGTAACCCCAAATTGATACAATTCTGTACTTGATGAAAACAAAGTATTACTTTTGTTTGTTTTTGATATAGTGTTTCACACATGTAGCCAAGGGACTGACTTCCAACTACATAGCCCAGGTCAGCCTCAACCTCAAAGTAATCTTTCTAACTCAGCCTCTGGAGTCCTGAGATTACAGGTGTAAGGTATCACATGGAGATAAAAGCGTTACTTTTATTTGAAAAGGAAAATGACTTACTGTTTCTCCAGATTTCTTCTGAAATGGAATTTTGTCATTATGATTGAGTGGGTAACAGCTTAGTCAAAGGGGAAAAACCGTTCTTTTTCCATCAATAGAAAAGAAGTAAATATATGCTTTCACCCTCCTTTGAGAACCAGCTTCAAAATTCCCCATATCATATCAATCATGCCTTCCCTGTGTGTGGGGAGAGGAGTCTTCCACTTCTCTATCCCGTAAGCACATGCCCTGCACCATCTAGTGTGTTATTCTAGAAGATGTCACCACTTCTTCAGGGGAAGCACTCCAACACCAGCCTTGATTCTGGGTCTTTGAAGTTTATGGACATAATGAAAGGATGAACTGTAATTAGAGGCATTTCAAAGGCTTATTTTTTTAATCAGAGCTACTGGCAAAAATTGTCTTTAAATATGAGAAAATCTTTTTTGTGATTTCACTTCATATGAAGGCAAATCTCAAACACTTCACTTTCCTAGAATGGTGCAGACAGGATTTATAGACTTGACTCAGATTACAGCTGAACTGTTTTTAATGTGGATAGGTAAAATCCATACTTGAGGTTCTTATGAAGTTTACCATCATAAAAAAAAAGGATTTTAAGCTGGGTGGTGGTGGTACACGCCTTTAATTCCAGCACTTGGGAGGCAGACACAGGCAGATCCTCAGTGAGTTCAAGGCCATCCTGGTTTACAAAGTGAGTTCTAGCACAGCCAAGGCTACACAAAGAAACCCTGTCTTGAAAAAAAAAGGAAGGAAGGAAAGAAAAGGAGAGATTTTAATGTCACAAAAGTTGGGAAGACGATGAGGGAAAAAGAATGTGGTTTAAGAATGCTGGAAGGCAACCTCATCTGAAGGGACACGGCCTAGGAAGTGTGCTCAGATGCCAACCGTGAGCGTGCCTTGTTAAGCCTGCACTGAGAATGCACACTCTTACAACACTGGTCTCACCTCTGTGTTCCTTGGATTCTGGATGCTCCTCCCTTTAACAAAAGATGTCTTCATTTCTCTTGCTCACCATGCCCTGTCTTCCCTTCTGTATTGGCTATGGGTCTCTGAACCCTTGTTCTGCAAATCTCTGTGAACCTATTTCCACATTTTACAAATCCTTTCCATGTTCATATAAATATATATTTGAGGACCATCTTTTATAAATAAGCCTATTATTTTTTCTAAAGTGGGCAACTCACTAAGCCTTACATATCAATGATTTTTTTTCTTGTTTTGTTTTTTGAGACAAACAAAGTTTCTCTGTAGCTTTGGAGCCTGTCCTGAAACTAGCTCTTGTAGACCAGGCTGGCCTCAAACTCAGAGAGACCTGCCTGCCTATGCCTCCCGAGTGCTGGATTAAAGGCTTGTGCCACCACTGCCCAGATGATTTTTTTTCTTAAATTATTCTCTATTACTAGAGTTCCAAGGCATATTAGTATATCCATAGTTATTTACACCATGTTATTATAAATAGATATGCATTCTATTTTGACTTTAGCTATTACAGACTGAATGCAAACAAAACCCACAAGTCAAGGCAAAGGGCTTTCTTTTGGGTTCTGTTCCATGCTGTTGGCTGGTATATTTCCCACCACTCCCTGTGGCAGAATTTTTGACCTGGGTGTGCTCAGGAAGCTCACTTTAGGTCACTTCTGTTCATTATATAAGGCTGTTCCTTCTGACCTAAATCCTGGAGACCTTCTGGTCTCACTGTTACCCAGAAACACTACCAGTATGTCTGCAAAAGAAGTGCTTAGGGAACTGTTTAGATGCTGGACTGACAGTCAATGTTGTAGAGAAAGCAGAAAGCTGCCTTGAGCTTGGTAGGACTCAAGGAATAATGATGTTGGGAACACTAAGAATCCTAGGGCTGGCTGAACTGTGGTGACTACTGCCACTGTCCTGGGAGCCATGGCTCTAACTATGGGGCCTCTGTGGTTTTCATAGCAACTGTGACCAATTCCTCTCACCATATATAGGACATACAATTCTGCCACCATAGCTCTACTGGTCACTAAGGAAGCTCTGCTTAGTCATAAATATTTCAGATGGATAAAGCCACCAAATCTACTTATATTTTTAGATAAAGTTTTAAAAAAAAGTCGAGCCGGGCGGTGGTGGCGCATGCCTTTAATCCCAGGCAGAGGCAGGTGGATCTCTGAGTTTGAGGCCAGCCTGGTCTACAAGAGCTAGTTCCAGGACAGGCTCCAAAGCCACAGGTCTCGAAAACCAAAAAAAAAAAGTTTTAAAAATTCTATATAAAATTGTTATAATAAACAACTTAAAAAAACACTAAAATACTACAAATGAGGTATACAGCAGAGCATTTTGGCTGTGTGAGCATTCTCAGGTCTCCATGCAACCTCACTGCAATAGCCCCAACTGCACACCTGCAAGTTGTTTCATGGCTTCCTACTTCCCTTGTTTTTGTGGAGCAGAGTTTGCAAATGACACACATATATGTGAACCTGAAATTTATTTTTTCTTGAAGAGATGTAAATAAATCTAGTATTTGAAAAAGTAATGAATCTCTTAGATAGAAAGTAGCTATATCTCCCTGAATGAGCAACTGGAGAGATCCTTCCTAATTCACCCAGAATTGTTACTGACCACAGTTTACATTCCCTTTTAGTTCTTCAGTCTGGGGTATGCCAGAAAAGATGGGGGTGTTCCCTGCAGAATTGCAGAATCCACTCACATGAAACATTCACTTCCGGGATTGTTCCAGTTCCATAGTTTCAAAGAATGGTGGAAGAGCTGGAAGCAAAAGCAAGAGAAAACTCCGGTGGGTCTAGGCTCCTGCTATAGATTCTCTTCTGTGAGCATAGCAATGGGGTCTGAGTATCTGCATCACGGCGAGGCTCACGCTTTAGTTGCTGGAACTTGCACTGTGTCCAGCCATATATGCCACAGTTGATCAGACCCTGGGATGCTGCTGTGAGAGCCTGGAAGAGACGAAGAACGATGGAGCCCAACCCTTTGTGCAGTGTCATCACTGGAGCTGCGGAACTATGCACAAGCTCATCTAAACTCTTCACATTACATCTTGCTGTGGACAGCTGAAGGCTGTTACACTTTTTAGTATTTATATGAGGACAAGAAAATGGCTTCAACTGCCAACTGTTCCAAAAAGTTTTCTTCTGATAATGGAGGAAAGAGAAAAAGCAAAAAATTCCCTTCCTGCTTATTATCCCTCACTACACACAGGTAATTTGTGCCATTTGATTCACTCTAGATGGGAGAGCATCACCATCAGTGCCTCACAAGAATATATACCCTGGGAGATCTTAGTCTACCAACCATATCTTCAATATATCAAAACAAAGTTGCCTAGAGATAAATGTGCTCCAAACTGGACCCAGAAAAACTTAGACTAGACTTTCAGGAAATGGTTATATTCTTCATTAGTAACCATAAACATTAGATGTTCTCTTTTGCAATGCACAAATGAATATACTGAAGGGAAAAAACCTGTGTGCCCTCTAAATGGCAGTGTGAGAGAACCAGGCACAAAGGTGCAAGACAAAAGGTTCTGGCTTTGGAAGGGGTTACCTGGAGCACAGAGAAGGCCATGTGCAGCGAGGTGTCCTGTGGCTTGGTCAGCTCTATTATCAACAGTGTGGCAGCTGTAAATACACAATGTGTGAACTGCTGTCAGCTCTCAGTGCACATGCCTGCACATCCTGTCAACAGAAGCTACAGGGAACTGAAGATCAGCACCGAGATTAACCAATTATGTAAACCACTGAGACTTTGGCCTTGATTTCTGGTCTGTACTGATTAAAACTTGCAGATTAATGCCAGGTGGACTCGTACATGTCTTTAATCCCAGCATTGAGGCAGAGGCTGTAGGTGTACCTCTGGTGAGTTTGAGGCCATTGCCATTGGGTCTACATAATGAGACCTTGTCTCAAAAAATAAAGGAATAAGTAAATAAATAAAATTTACAAGCTAGATAGGAATATGCAGTCATGATTTTAGTGAGATCATTTTGCTTGATAAAACCCATAGCCACCTCCTTCACCTCCCAATTCCTTTTACTAAGATACCAACCTGGGCCCCAGCAGCATACAAAGGCCACCGGGAAGAAGCGCACTCGCTGGCCCACAATGTAAATCACTGCCCACTGCTCACTCTCCAGAAAGCCTGTCGATTTCACAAACTTCTTATACAATGATTGGGCATGGATGAGCAAGACCTAAACATGAGTGTAGCTGTGAGTAGTAGGCCTGTGGCTCAGTAAAATTTCCCAGCATCTTAGAAGGCTCATTCTGCAAGGAGTTCCTGCCCAGGAAAAGTCACTATCCTTCTTTACCATGAGAGCAGACTTTGGAGAATTATCCAGTGGGAATTTTCATGTAGACAAACAGATACTAACCAAACTTTTAGTTATGTTCAGTGTGTGACCATCATCAACCCCTGGCTTTCCCAAAAAGAAATGAGATTATATATGGGAAGGCGTGTTGTTTTCTTGTGGAGGTGGGAATCAAATCCACAGACTTGTATATAATAGGCAGGCATTGTACTAATAACTTGTATTTCCATCCAGGAAGTTAAAGTGAGTTCTAACTAGTCCATCTCTTAAAATATCTTATTAGTGATTCTTTGAGACTATGTTTTATACTTCATGCCCTGAAGTTTATCAGTACAAAGGCTATTACTAAATTCTCAACTCTGAGTAAAAAGGATTTTTAAAAAAATCTCTTCTCGCTGGGCAGTAGCGGCACATGCCTTTAAAGGTGGTGCACACCTTTTTAACCCCAGCACTTGGAGACAGAGGCAAGAGGATCTCTGAGTCTGAGGCCAGCCTGGTCTACAGAGTGAGTTCCAGGACAGCCAAGACTAAAGAAATTGTCTCTGAGGTTAAAAAAAAAGAAAGAAAAGAAAGAAAAAGAAAAACCCATGCTTTCATTATCTGGGAAATTAAATGAAAGCACAGGTTCTATGTCACAGAATGTCACTTACATAAAGGATACATCCATGTCCTGTGATCTTTCTACTCTGGGTCCTCATGGGAATCAAAGAAACATATTAATTCTAGAGTGAACATGATTGTCACCTAATTCATAAGCTTTTTTTTCTTGCTTATCATGTGATTTTGGGAAGTCTAAAAAAACAAAGGCAGTAATTACACTGTCAACAAATCCTTGTCACTTCCTTTCTTCCTTTTTTTTTGAGGAAGAATTTCATATACAGCCCAGACTGGCTATATGTAGCTACGGATGACTTTGAACTTCTGATTCCCATGCTCTCATGCACTCTAGGGAAGTGTTCTACCAGCTGAACTACATCCTCACAGCCATGGTCACTTCCCTGGTGCTGGACCATGGGAAACGCCTCTTGTATTGTTCCAGTTTTGGAACACTGCCTATCTCTCTCTGTCCATCCTTTCAGCAGTAACAAACAGGTGGTACTATACCGTGAGGAGGAGGAGGCTGAAGAAAAAGCTGGCCAAGAAAACAGTGACACCATAAAAATAGAGCATACTGCAGACAGATGCGTTGGTGGAAGGCAGGGGTTCAATCACAGCTGACGGAGGCGAGTGCATTAGGAGACACCTGGGAAGAGAACCAGTGGGCAGGATGGTACGACAATGACAACACAAGAGAAACAACAAATCCTGAATGTCTCAGTGAGGTCACTACTGCTGTGATAAACACATGACCATAAGCAAGTGGGGGATGAAAGGCTTTATTTGGTCTACTCTTCCACATCTTAGTCCATCACTGAAGTAAGTCAGGGCAGCAACCTGGAGGCAGGAGCTGATACAGAGGCCATGGAAAGGTGCTGCTTACCAGCTTGTTCCTCATGGCTTGCTCAGCCTGATTTGTTGTAGAACCAAGGACCACCAGCTCAGGGGTGGCCCCACTCACAATTGACTAGTTCCCCCAACATCAATCACTAATGAAGAAAATGTCCTATAGGCTTGCCTGCAGTCCAATCTTATGGAGGCCCTTTCTCCACTGAGGCTCCCTCCAATCTGAGGCCATTAGCTTGTGTCAGGTTGACAGGAAACTACCCAGCCCAGTGAGTAATGGGCTCTTACCTATAACTATAACATCCTGTTCCTTCCCACAAATAAAATACCTTGAGTCACTCTAGACTGTCTATTTCCTGGTGTTTCTTCAGCCTGCCTACATCATATTATATCTAGAACCCATTGCCAAAACAAGCAATTTTTTTGAGACAGGGTCTGATGTAGTGCAGGCTAGCCTCAAACTAGTAAGTAGTTCAGGTTGGCCTTGAAACTCTGACCTCCTGTCTCCATCTCCTAGGTGCTGAGGTCACAGGTGTGTACCACCACACACACTATATGCTGCTCTGGGGATCCAACCCAAGACTTTGTGTAAGCCCAGCAAACAGTCTACTGCCTGAGCTAGCTACATCCACAAGTAAAACAAACGGTTATGGCTAAAGAAGCTCCATTTTATGCTAGGTATCCATTTTGGTACCCACCGGTTGTCTGTTGATGACTCCAGTCCCTGGAAGATAAGTTCCCAGCATAAGAAGGAACCAAACTGAAGCCATTTTGAATAAAAATTTCATCTTGAAAAGCAAAGTGAAATAAAGTTTAAGTTCCCAAGACCTCCCTGGGTAACTGACATCACTAGCATCCTGGCTGGCAAGGTGAGACACTGGAGTAGAACAACCAATGAGAACAAGGCAAGTGTACCACAGAACAGTGTCCCTAGGAAAGTCCCTAATCTTTTCATACAGGTTGGCAGGAAATATAAGTGCAACTTGGTACAGACATTTGTGGTTTTCTGTTTAAATACTTGCTGATCACATAGCAGAGACAGTGCAAAAAAAAAAAACAATCGTGCCACAAGGACACACATGCTCAACTATGTTCATAGCAGCTTTGTTTGTCATAGCCAGAACCTGGA